>QANX01006040.1:0-15536 GCA_003254975.1 Ochetophila trinervis
AGTTGAAACTACATATATAAATAAAAATGTATCATGTTTCAGTGACCCTCTATAAGGTTCATTTTTTTTTAAAATATGATTTTAGTATCTCATTAAATTTCATATTTGATCATCAATTGATTTTTAAATATCATCCATTGAAGCAATCAAATGACTAATAAAGAAAAATATGATATTAAAATTATCCGGCTGATTTGATATGAAAAAAAGAAGAAGTTAGAAGTTATATTTTGCATGGCTAATTAGTTAGGATTCTTGTAGTTGTCAGTTCTTCTAACTGAGGTATCTGCAGGGGATCCAGAAGATTAAGAAGAACAAAAAAAATTAGTTTTTTTTTTTCTCTATTTCTTTTTCTGAAACAGTTTAAATGAAATAACCCAATGAAGCATTCGAAGAACCATCTAGCTCTGAATAGTTTGGACTAAGATGACTGTGTTTGTGTTGATCGTTACTGTATAACATCCTTATATTATATGTTGCTTCGGCTTTCCTTGTTTCAAAATAGAAAAAAAGTATTAATTATTATTGACATGCCAATGGCAAACTTGATCATGTAGTAAAAATATATATACTAATTAAGTGGATATATATAAGTAATTTATATAATATATATGTAAACATTTATATTGGGAATATGAATAGACATACCGAAAGGCCAAAGATTAATGGGGTCCATTTGGGTCAATTAAGTTTTTGTTGATCATGTTGAAAATCTAACTTTTGAGTATTAGTGGTTAATTAATAAATTTATAGGTCTTGGTAGTGATTGTTTTCTTCAAAAAAAAGCATGGCTCTGTTCTCCTCTCACATGCAACCCAACATGGGGTTTCCCTCATTTGGAGGTCTATGTGTGTTCATATGAATGACCAAAACAAAGGATGATCCTCCTAACACCTAAGTCCGGCAAATAATAATAATAATCATACACAGGAAAAAGTCATTTCCATGGAAATTAAAATAACATTAAAAGGAAAAACTTTGGGTTTGAAAAGTTAGGGGTGTGGAACGTATCATTATATTATAAGCTCAAATTGGATGCACATGGCTGAGATAATTATATTCCCTATATGTGTTCCATGTACGTAAAAAGACTCCCACATGCATTGTATAGGGTAACATGACTAATTCCCCTCCAAAAAAAAAAAAAAAAAACTTTGTAATATATATATATATATACAAACAGACTCGAAAAGATAAAAAGGGTTTTCGTAAAATAAAGAAATTAATGGTCATATAAATAATTATTGCATTGGGATGATGGGTACTGACAATTAAATGATGAAGGGAATGACAATTAGATTTTATTTTTTCAATATATATTTGAGAAATGATAACTAGATTTGTGATCATGTATTGGGCAATCATATGGTGCAGGTTTTAGTCTTTTTCCTTATTAATAATATATAATTTAGCTTTTTCAGGGGTTTGGATAAAGTTCTTCTGGCGCGTGCATTCTCATAATACTAGTGATTCGATTTTTGTGTAATCCATGATTAGTACACTGATGACAATAATTCATATACATATATATATATATATATATATATATATATATATATATATATATTCACGTCTTTCGACTCTCTATTTCTAATTAATTTCCAAGGGTAACATGGAAGGAACTTATTTTGGATTATTGGATATGATAGTATAATTTGCAATGTCGGAACATATATATATAATCTATTCCAGTATCAATTAAGCAAGACATTCCAAAATATGCTTCCTAAGATATTTCTTCAAACAGATCTCAAAATGTCAATTATGGGTTTTGGGGTTAAGTTTCCATTAATCATGATCTATAATTAATTAATGCCTAATAAATACTGCACACACACACATATATATATATATAGTACAAGTTCCTTAATTTTTCAATTTCCTTTAAATTACCCAATGAGGCACGTAGTCTAGCTATATATTTGAAATTCAACAATGACATATAAATTCGACTTCATTAAAATGTATAGGAATGAATTAGGGTCCAATGATATTAATTAGCAAGTAAGTTGGAATTATAATTTCATAATAATAATAATAGTTAAAATAAAAATAAAAAACGTTAAAACTTTTTGAATGACTTGGGAGGGGTTTCAGCAGGAGATCATACGTATTGTATGGATGATTAGCATTTGGCACGAGTTTATGATTGGAGGCAGTGTCCATATAATGGACCCACTCTTGAATCTTCATCGGCCTTCAGTCTCATGTATTTGATTATACTTTTCCCCTCATCATTTGGGAACTCAGTTCATTATCATCATCATCATAATGATAATGATAATCATCATCATCATCATGTGTGTCAGCAAAAATAGTTGAAAATTGAGAATTAAATTGTGGAGGGGCAAGTGAGGTAATAATAAAAATAGGGAGAGGAGTAGAGGCTTATTTAATTATATAATAGGCCTTATAAAAACAGCCCACCAAAGATAACGAACATGCAACTCCCCAAGACTGAAACATAGATTAATCATTCACTTCTCTTCTCTTCTCATCGCTAGGTAGTACAGTTTAGATAATATCTTCTTTTTATCATACATAGTGTGGTGATGGAGTACTCGAAGTACACCTCAAAAGCCAACTCGACGTCGGCATCCTCATCGAAGAGCAAAAAGAAGCAACAAAACCAAGCGCAGCATGAAAAGGAAAAGGAAAGTGAAAGTGGAATTCGATATCTGGGAGTGAGAAGAAGGCCATGGGGCAGATACGCAGCTGAGATCAGAGACCCTTCAACCAAAGAGAGGCACTGGCTTGGCACTTTCGACACTGCCGAGGAGGCTGCCTTGGCCTACGACCGAGCCGCTCGAAGCATGCGGGGTTCAAAGGCTCGCACCAATTTCGTATACTCTGACATGCCTCACGCCTCCTCTGTCACTTCCATTATCTCACCCGACGAAGCTGCTCGGGACATGTCAGCCCACCTCTTCTCTGTTTCTGTCTCTGCCTCTGCCTCTGCTCCCCCTCCCCAAATGCTACAACCACCATTCCAAAGCCAAAGTCTCATGTTTTCTCAGGACCCTTTTGATGCTTTCTCATTCGGTGGCACTGGCAATGATCAATTTCACCTTCCCATTACAAGTACTACGATCAATACTGGCTCTCACTCTCATCAGCAAATGCAAATGGCCGATGAAACAGAGCTGCCACCTCTGCCTCCATGTGTTTCTACTTCTTTTTATGGAGGATCTGAATCTCATGATGGAATAATCATGGATCACTCCCACATCAACATGGACTTGGACATGAATTCGGGTCGACAAGTTTGGAATAACCACACCACCACTGTCCCTGCCACTCTTTATGATGGGTTTCCTCACTCACCAACAGATGGGCTTGTTCACTCCGACCTTAGCAGGCCTTATTTGGGCTTCGACTCCAACCCTTTGTGTTCCGATACGGGTTTCGATGCGTATGAATTCGATATGGGCTCTTCATCTTCCTCTTACTTTTTTTAATAGTTACCTTTTTCTTTCATTTTTCCATCAAAAGCTAAGGCCTCTGTTTTTCTTTTTCTTTTTTTTTTTTAAAAAAAAGTCGGTGTGTCTTTTGTGTCTTTTCCTTTTCTTCTTTTGTTTTCTATTTTCCCAAAAAAATCAAAAAATCAAAAAATATATAAGTATGTTTTTTGTGCGCTCTGTGGACGTACGTACGGTATTGCATGGCAAAGTCCAAAGCATAAATGTATGGGTCATATTGTAATGTGAGATATTTTGAATCTTTTATGGGCACTGTAAACGATGAATGATGAGGAGGGTATTGTGGAACTCTGAGCAAAAAGCATGCAACTACTATACATATAAAATATACTACTTCTGTTCCTGTATCCAAATTAACATCTATAAATTAAACATCCTGAACCAGGTCTTGGGGTACTCATTATTATACAGTGAGTTGAATAAAAGAATTACATTGAACTAATTAGATTGTTTCTTTGATTGGAAACTATGTCCTTTTGTTAGGGACGAAGACGAGAAAATAGAGTTTGAATTTGGAAGTCGGAGGCAAGTTTGGCAGTCAAAAGAAAATTGGCACCCAAAAGACGCAAACTTAAACTCGGACAGAGACAGTAAAGCCTTTATCTATCGGTCAGCGTATTAATATAATTTATTTTGGAAGCAGATGACATCATTTTCTACATCACCCCAGGACACGGGGAATTGCTGCTTATTTTCTTTGCTTATAGAAAATGGAAAATGGAAAATTCAAAGTAATTACTGCTTTGACAAATGGACAGTGGAAAATGGGAATTGCATATGATTATATATATATAACCAATACTACCCATATCCACCTATACTAATATCATCGATATCAACCAAAAGCAAAACTAAGAACCTTTTACTTTTTGACCAAAAATAATAATAATAATAATAATAACTTTTTTACTTTTCTTTCTTTATTTCCAAATCGCAAAAGCTAGCGCTTTTCACATTTCCAAACACGGTCTCACGCGCTGACGATGTACAGAAAGGCCTAAACGTGGTAAATATGGTAAAATTAGTAATAGGCAATAAAAAATAGGAAAACAAAACCACAACCACAGAACAAAGGGGTCTCAGAGGCTCATTGTGGTGTGTTACTTGAAATTTTCAAATTGGGTCCCAATACCAAATATGTAATAAATCCATGAAAACGCCATGGCCGCCCTCATGAGTCGGGACCATGACGAGGAAGCTGCACTTAGTCTTGGATTTTGACTATTTCCTGCTTTGATTCCCTTTTTATTTTATTTTTTATTATTGTACATATTTAATTGCTTCCTTTCAACAATACCTGTTAACTCAACTCAAACTCAACTTGTACATCATTTTCCATCTCCTCTCAGCCGGTCTCTGAATAACTCCAACCACAGACTTCAAGGTCAACTCTGCTCGATCAGATCAAACTCCCTATTGATTTCCACCATGAATCATTTTTGGATAATGAGCTCGGAAACCTCATTCTCACACCTCCCACTCCGACCTCAATCTAATATTTTCTTTCTGCTGTTCCAATCGGTTATCATGTTAAACTGATTAACGAGTCCAATCACCAGCTTTACCCCCCACCCATCTCTTTGGCAAGCTAGCAAACAATCAAACACACGCTCAATAGCTTCAAAATTCTATGTTACATATAGAAAGATTGGCCGGATTTCGAAGCCTTTAAAGCCCCACCAGCAGCAGCCGGGGAGAGCAAAGACGAAGCTGCAGAATAAAGCTGCTCATGGAATTGACTTGACGAGCAGCAATCTAACGTGAAGCCTTGTGAAAACACAGAAACAGATGTCAGATTCTTAAATTCAACAGCTTCACCAAAGGCAATTCTATGGACTTTAGTATTGGACCTGAAGACTTAGCAGCTGGGATAGTGCAGGAGTTATGGAATGAGGTGGGACGACAGGTAATTAAGCTTGTTAGCGAAACAAAAGATGTTACAGTAGAGAAGAAGAGCTTTCAGGAATTCTCCAGGAGTATCTCTGAGCTTAACATCCTTCTGAGCACCATCGACTCCAGAAAGATTGAAGCTGCAAGGGGTTCACAGTCCACAAAGGCTTCATTAGAAACCTTGAACAGTCACTTGAAAAGGGCCTGCGATATTATCCAAAAGTATAAATCCAGAAGCCGCTTCCAGCTCTTGCTTAATTCTCACAAGGTGCTTTTGCAGATGCAGGATGTGGCCAAAGACATTGCAAATGCCATTTCCTTCCTCCAGCTGGTCAATCTTGATATTGCACTCAACTTGAAGACTAAGATGGACCAGATTATCAACAATCTCACAAGAATAGAGTTCAAGTCCGCATTTGCAACTGATAGTATTGCTTCCGAGATAAATAACTCCATATCACAGAACAGTCATAGTAAAGAGAATGCTCAAAAGTTCCTCGTGAAGATTGCAGAAGTCACAGGTGCTAAGATCAATTCGAGCATGGTTAGAGAAGAGCTTGCACTTCTGAAGCAGGAGAAAGAGGAATTGGAACTCCAGAAAAACCAGGCAGAGGCACTTCATATATCTCAACTGATGCAGCTCTTGTACAGTACAAAAATCATCACAAGAGAACACGATGAGGAAACCTCCACATATCATCACCAATATCCGTTTGATTCATTCGTATGCCCATTATGCAACAAGATTATGACAGACCCTGTAGTAATTTCGTGCGGCCACAGCTTTGAGAGGACTGCAATTCAGGAACATTTGAGGCTAGGAGAGAAACACTGTCCAAAATGCAAACAGGAGGTTACATCTTCAGAGCTCACACCAAACCTTATGCTTCGAAGCACTATAGAAGAATGGAAGAAGAAAGACATGGAATTGAAATTCCAAGCTGCAGTCCCTGGTATCAAATCCAATGACCATGACAGAAAAAAAGAGGCCTTAGAGGACTTGCAGCGTTTGATGGAAAATCCTCAATATGCAGTTAGAGTTGCAGAGGAAGGACTCACATTAAAGTTCATAGAAATCCTCAAAGACGGTAGGCTGGATTATAAAGCAGCATTAAAATGCCTGTACTACCTAGCTAAATGTAATGATGACCAGAAGGTAAGAAAATCATGAAAACTAGCTTATCTTACAGACTTTTGACCTTTCATTTATCTCAAAATAGGAAATTTTGGTAACTTTGGGCTTGTAGGATGCAATCGTCGAAGGAGGGGCTGTTCGCCGCATTGTAAAGCATATTTATAAAAGTGGAGAAGACTCTGATGCCATTTCAGTCTTGTTGGAGCTATCAAAGAAAGAAATCTTGAGAGAGATAATTGGAAATGCAAAAGATTGCATTCAACTTTTGGTATCTTCACTCCAAAAAAGCAACCCTGATGTTTCAGTGAAGGCTCAACAGGTGTTGCAGAATCTTTCATCCAACACCCATTTTGTTGTCAAGATGGCTGAAGCAGGGTACTTCCGACCATTTGTTGCTCGCTTCAACCAAGGTAAAAACAATACCTTTAGATGATGCTTTTATGGTTCTATAACACAAAAATCATTCATTTCCTCTCTTTTTCTACTTTCAGGACCCCAAGAGACCAGAGCATTGATGGCTGCAGCCTTGACAAATATGCAACTCAAGGAGAATAGCATCAAAGACTTAAAAGACAGGCAATTTATACACAACTTAATCCAAATGCTATCCTCAAGCATCCCAGCATCCAAATCTGCTTGTCTCAAATCAATCAAGAAGCTTCTAGCATATCCCAAGATGGTAAAGCGGCTACTTGAAGACAGCATCACTATACCACATATGCTCAGTGTCATCTCATATGTCGGGTCTGATCCATATCTGAAACAAGAAACTGCAGAGAGTCTTGCTCTGCTGATCAGAGCCAGTAAGCACCTTGAACTCCAGAAATATCAAGGCTTGCAGGAGCTGCAATCAGAACACAATGTCAGTCTCCTTCTACAGTATGTGGTTAATAATGATGATCAAACCAAGATTCAGTTTCTACACCTGCTCGTTGAACTAAGCTATAGATCAGAGACAGCTCGAGATATAATACGAATTGACAATGATGCTATTACCCACCTCTTTTCTTCCCTTCATAGTGACCGGCTCCGGGTGAGAAGTTGGGCAATGAAGCTTATATACTGCATTTCTGAAGGACATTCTGGAGGGGTGCCATTACCACCTTCCCCAGCAAAAGAATTTGCCATTAATACCCTGGCAGAAATCCTCACCTCCTCTCCAGACATTGAAGAAAGGTCCATTGCTGCAGGAATTATCAGCCAGCTTCCAAGTGATGATGCTATTATCGATGAGATACTATGCAAATCAGAAGCACTAAAAGCCATACATGAGGTCATATGCAGCATGGATGTGGAAAATAGTGGGAAGATAGCACCGGCCAGCACTGGAAGTTCACTTTTGGAAAATGCTCTTGCAGCACTTTTACGATACACTGAACCCACCAAGCCAGAACTACAACGGCAATTGTGTAAGCTTGAACTTTACCCATCATTAGTTCGTGTTCTATCCAGTGGAACCTCACTAGCCAAGCAGCGGACAGCCATTGCACTTGCCCAACTATCTCGGTCCAACAGCCAATTTCTCTCTGATAGTAGCGACATGGCAAAGCAATCCAAGTACTTGCTGCCCCTACATCTCATGAAATGGTGCTGGTCAGCATCATCAGAGGATAGAGGTTCATGTCCAGTTCATGGTAACGCTTGTTCACCAAGGGACATGTTCTGCCTAGTAAAGGCAGATGCGATTAAGCCACTGGTAAGAAGTTTGAGTGAGACGGAGTCTGGTGTGGCTGAGGCTGCAATAATGGCACTTGAGACGTTGCTAACAGACCATAGCACATTATCAAATGCAGCTGCAGCCATTGAGGAAAGCCAGGGCTTGGTGGCTATTCTACAAGTATTGGAGAAGGGGACACTTTCTGCCAAAACCAGAGCCTTAGATCTCTTCCAAAAGATCCTCAAACATTCAAAAATCAGTGATTCAATATTTAATAGATCTGAGCGAATCCTCATCCAACTTCTCCACGATGATGAGCTCAGGAAAAAGGCAGCTTTGGTACTCAAGCAGATGAATGTCATACCGGACCAGTCTTCCTACTTCTGAAGTGACTCATCTTTCTAAGCATTCAGAAAACACCACTAGCTTCTTGTAGAGATTTGAAATCAGTTCCCTCGTAAGTGGCAATACAATAACATCCGGCTCTTGCAGCTCAACTGCCACTACCTTCTTGTAGAGATTTGAAATCAGTTCACCGGCAACTGGCAATACAACTACTTCCGGCTCTTGCAGCTCTACTGCCTTCTCTCAATATTCCATCTATGCGTGCTTTTATTTTTTGCATAAGTAATTATTTCCATTAGCATGTGATATGTAAATTGATTAATTTTCTTGTTTTATTTTTCAGAAATATAAAAATAAAATAATTGATTGTTCACTAATATATGGCGGGGGATTTGAACATGTTCACACTGCGCACAAGCACCCGATTATGCATTACCAGTTTTAAATTATTAGTTTCTTCCATAAATTTGTGAATGAATCTATTTTTTTGGTAGAGAGTGAATGAATCTATTATACATCACCACTGCAACAAAAATAATATTTAACAACCGGGTACGAATGTTGATATTAGCTTTTAACAAACATATGCAATGTCCAAGCTTTCGACAACCTTCAATGCTTCTAGTCATTTCATTTGAACTGCATCTATTCGAATTTGAAATCTTATCATTATGCCTGAGGGTAGCCACAGTAATTCTACATCACCACTACGATAATTAATTAATACTAGTATCAAATCCCTAGCCACTAGCCAGCACCAAGGTTATTCATTTTGCATGGAGCTATTAAGTTTTAACAAGCAAAGAGGCCTACTTTTACCTTATTGTTATTGATATAGTTTTTACTTTCTCCCACCTTACCTTCACCATCACCTTCAAGCACGAGAAAACTACATCTATCAGACAAGTAAATATAATTCTAACCAACTTCACTAGTTAATCATGTCGTCAACAACAGTCAAGTCTTCCTAACGCATTTGAATTCTAGAAGACAGTATCCAAAAGCAACATTTCCTTTCGGAGTTCATATTTACGTACTCAACTGAACACTACGACAGGATCGATTCTACAAATATGCATGGTATCATAAAATGTTTGGCAGAAACAGACAAGCAGACAACTATTCAAGATGTCATGCTGCTAACAACTATCATCCTTGAAATAAACTTTTAATGAAAACATTGTATAAACCTTTTCAACAATATTGAGTCACTCAATTACCACATTCTCGATAGCAGAAATTCATAATAAAAGTCTAGAAGAACTAATCCATCAAAAAGGCGAACTCAATCCCATGCTTGAAGTAGCAAGCAAGCACAAACTCTCCAGCCACTAAAACAATATGCCGGATCGTCAATGAGTAAAAACAGTGTCATTTCTTCTAGGTGGTCTATCAGGAATTGATCCAGGCTTGAACTTGGAAGCCTCATGTTTCGCCAGCTCATGAGGCACAGGACTATTGCTCTGAATGAGCATTTGCTTGAGATCATAAAACACTTCAGTGTCCTGCATTGTCAAGAATGTTGAGGCAACTCCAGTCTTACCAGCACGGCCTGTTCTTCCAATACGATGAGTGTACATTTCGATATTCCCAGGCATATCATAGTTAATCACATGAGCAACATCAGGTATATCAATCCCACGCCCTGCAACATCTGTTGCCACAAGCACATTATATCTCTTGGTCCTAAAACCTTCCAGGCTGATTTCTCTTTGCTCCTGTGATTTCCCACCGTGCAAAGTCGTCACTCTGTACCCTGCCTTGTCCAAATTCTTGGCAACATAATCTGCATTTTTCTTGGTGTTCACAAACACTATAGCAGTCTTATCACCAAGTTCATCAAGCAGTCTCTGCAATCTACCAAATTTATCAGATTCCCTGGCCATAATTACACTTTGGGTGATCAAGTCTGTTGTTTTTCCAGCAGTGCCAATTGTGACCACAACAGGATTTCTCAAGTACTTCCTGGCAAGCCGCTCCACAGCAGGGGGCATGGTGGCACTGAACATGTAAGTGGTTCTGTAAATCTTCTTCTCATCAAGCTCTTCGTCCTCATTCTCGGGTTTCAAATTGCTGGAAGGCATTGCATCCAGCACACCAACAACTTGGGGCTCAAATCCCATGTCAATCATCCTATCTGCCTCATCGAGAACGACATAATTGCACTGATTAAGAACAGCATAACGCCTCTCTAAACAATCGATTAAACGGCCCGGAGTGGCAATGACGACCTCACAGCCTTGCCTGATCTTAAACCCCTGCTCCTCAATGGACTGCCCACCAACAATGGAGACCACTTTGATGCCCAAGTAGTGAGCAAACTTAACAGTCTCATCCTCAATCTGCTGGGCAAGTTCACGGGTGGGTGCCATGACAACAGCATAAGGACCTTCGGCTTCATTCTCTTCGCTCATGGGGGGCAATCTGGAAATATAGGTTAACATGGGGAGAACAAAGGCAGCAGTCTTACCAGAACCAGTCTCAGCAATCCCGATAACATCGCGCTGTTGCATTCCGAGTGGAATGGCGGCCATCTGAATGGGGGAGGGCTTCTTGTAACCGGCTCTCTCCACGGCCTTGAGAAGCTCGGTGCTCAATCTGCTCTCGGCCCAGCTCCTCATGGGGCGAGGAATCCTGGAGCCCTTGTAGGAAATATTGAAGTCCTCCCTGAAAATCCTCCAATCCCTCTCCGTCATCTCCTCCAGCTTTTTGTCGCTCCAATGGCGATCGACCCTCATATCGAAGGTGTCGTAGAGCTCAGCAGCTTCTTCCTTGAGCCTCTGGGCGGCAGCTTCCTCGGGCTTCTCCTCGATGCCCTCCTTCTTGCGAATCTCGTCCCTCAGCTCCTTCTCGTTCTTGGCGGCGAGCTTCTTCTGTTCGCGACGGTCCATGCCGGCACGAAAGCCTCTTCCGAACAAGAGCTGGGCCTCATGGGGGTTTTGGTACAAGACATTCATGTCCCGAGAAGTATCCTCAGAGTTCTCCCAGTCGAAAGAGAAGCGGAACTTCTCACTGGGCTTGATCACTCGCTTCTTGGGCTTCTTGGAACCCAGATACTGCTCTTTGATCGATTCGATGGTTTTCTCGAGCTCTCGGTCAGCCAGTTTACCTACGCGAGCGCGCTCACGTGCCTGGGCCTCCTCCTCGCGCTCCCTATCCCTGTTTCGCCGATCGGAGTCGCGCTCCCTATCCCTATCCCTATCACGGGCCGAGCGGTCTCTATCTCTATCCCTATCCCTGTCCCTATCCCTGTCCCTGTCCCTATCCCGTTCTCTATCCCTGTCTCTGTCCCTATCCCTATCCCTATCCCTGTCTCTTTCCCTTTCACGGTCTCTGTCGCGGCGGTCGGATTCGGAGGGTGGTTTGTGGTGGTTGTCATCGTTGTTGTTTGCGGCGGTATCAGAGGAGGAGCGGGCATGGGAGAGTAGTAGCTGTTGGCGGCGACTCTGCTCTTCGATTTCTTCTTCACGGCGTTGAAGAGCTAATTGCTCGCGCTGGGCTTTGGTCAGGAACACGGGCTTCTTGCCAGCGGCGGCCGACGGCGCTTTAGAGACGGCAATGTCTTCGATTGAGCGTTTCATGGCTACGAGATTAGATTGCGTTTCACGGCGTCTCTCTCTCTCTCGCTCGCTTGGTTAATTGCAGGAGGGGATGGGGGATTTTAGGGATTAGCCAATTACTCGCAGAAAATAGAATCTGAGAGAGAGTTGTTGAAATCTTGCTAAAATCCACAACAGCAGGAATTCAAAGTCGGTTTGGGTTTGGATCTTTAAGACTAAATCCTTTTCCCTGGGCTAAATCCATTTTGGACCCTTTTCGTCTACTAAGGATCAGCATTTATGAAGTCAGGCCCATATTCTCAATTCGAAGGCCTATATATATGATGTAGTTTTTTTTTCTTTTTTTAATTTTTTTTTAAATATTTAGTGTTGAGTTATATTAGTATCGTGTCATATTCATATTAAATTTTATTCACTTAAATATGTGCTGTCAGTATACAGACTCATAATGATGACTTTTATATGTGCTAGATAAATCTAAACTAGAATTCATCAAAATAAAAAGTTAACGTCGAAACTTTTTTTCGATCAATCTATTTTAATTTTTAAAATAGACAAATATGTGAAATTCATATCGTTACATCATATATGTATTATTGAATTATATTTGATTATGAATAAATTATGTTTATTTCCTGCTGTTGTATGCATATTTGTCCAACAACTTCTTACCAAAAGATTATTAAGGAAAGGGTTATTAGCTCTGTTAAACTATAAACTATATACNATTATTTACAAAGAAATCTATCATCTAAAGAGGAGAAAAGCATGTCTTATGAATAATAATAGAAAAAGCAAATGGAGTTACATATGAATTGGCTGGATATGCATTATCTTTAGAGTCCCAATGGAAGAAGAGTCTAGTAGTTGGTTTTTTTTTTTTTTGATGAATGAGTCTTGTAGTTGGTTATCTTCTGCTATACGAGCTGATGTGATGAATTTGTTTAAATCTTAGTAAAGTTTGAGAATCGAGATTACTTTCCAAAAAAATATAAAAAAAAATAGTGATCATAATAATATAGTAACCGTGTAACAAAATAAATTTGTCTTTGAAGTTAAGTTCAGGTTTTGTATCAAGGTTGGTCCATCTAAAGATGGATCTGGAGCCCACTATTGATTGCGGTGAGTACCCAAGAAAGCCTGCAACCATGACATGTCTTTAATTGCTACTAAAGCGTGAACACAACTTTATTTATTTATTTTTCGGGTCTTCATACAACTTTATTTCAAGTAATGGTATAATTATTAAAAATTAAACTTTTTATCCTATATCATAATCTGATTATATAATATAAGCTAAATAGACTACTAAATAATTACTGTATATATATATATGTGATAATTAATAGTACAATACTACACGAGTTGAAATCACGTTAGTTGTTCAAAAGCTGCACGAAGACTTCTCACAAGGGTCTTTATTAATGGAGCGCAGCGTTCTTGTTCCATCTTTATAAACATTGAAAATGATCAACATGAAAAAGAAAAATTAATAATCAGAGCTTGATTAAATTAAAAGGAAAAAGAAACTAACCAACGATCAATATATTTTTGTTTAAATTAGAATTACTGTTGTATAGTCATTAATTTATATATTAAAATACATATCATTGACTTTAAAAGTAAGTATACGTACGTTTTAGTGGTAATAAACAAGTAATTAAAATGAAAGTACAATAATACCTGAGCAATAATTGTAATATCCAGACAGAAATCCCCGAACGGCACAGAGCTAGCGGTGAGGACTTTGATATTATATTTGTCAATCTCCGACAGAACTTTTGCCAAAACTCCCTTATGTTTCTTGCAGTGGAGCCTAAGTAGGACATTGTTTCCGCTCATTTTAGCTTCGATTTGTGGAACCCACTCTTCCTTTGAGTAGTCGCCTGAGGTCTCGTTCGAGCAATAATCATTTTCATCTTCATCATCATCAACTACAATCTTCGTTTTCTTCACCATAACTACTTGTTCAATATCTTTCTTTTTACTTTGCACCTCATGTTTTTTCTGTTTTTCTTGCAGCTGTTTTATGTACTTTATAGTCTCTCCAAGAACAGAGGATTTGTCCATCTGTAAATAATTAATTAAACCCACTACTTATATATTTAAAACTTTTTTAGAGAAAAATATAAATTAAAAATGATGATCTTCATCTCATGGATTTAAATTTTCAAAAAAAATGTCAAGTTAAAGATATTTGAAGTCCTTTTAGCAGTTCAAAAAAAAAATAAAATAAAATAAAATAAATGATCATCTATCTCTCATCTCCTAAAATTTTTGAAAAAAAATAACAATTCAACTATCTTTAATACAAAAAGAAAAATGTTTAGCGAAAAAAAAAACCTTTTTTAGGCCAGGAATAATGGAGGAAAGAGCTATAAAAAGCTTGTTGAGATTTTCTCTTCGCTTTCTCTCTGCAAGAACATGGTCTCGCAGCTGAGGTGCAGGCTTGGTCGTAGCGCCGCTTAAGTACTCCTTACTCCATTCCCTGCATTTGATTTCATCTTCATAGAATTGATTTGTATTTGATGAATTAATACTGAAGACAAGAGATGAGGAGCTCATCAAATCTCCTGGAATCTCAGCTCCTGTATTGCTCTCTTTGTAATATAGGAGATGATCTGGATTACCGAAAGAAAGAATCAACGGTTCAGAAGTTTGGTGGTCTAACATTGAAGTTTTGATAGTACTAGGCATGAGTTGCTTGTGATTGGTGTGTCTCTCATGATGATTTTCCATGGATGTGTAGCTTGTGGCAGTTTCATTAATATTATTGCTCTCTGAAGAGATTGTTTGTTGGAGACCTTCAACGAATGGTGTATTAACCATGAGTTCTATTCCGAGTTCATCTTCATCAGGCAAATAAAAGTCGTCCATTTCCTGTAATTAATAATTGTTAAAGAAAATTAAAAAAAAAATGATGGTTCACTTTTTATTATCTTAAATGTTTGAAAACAAATAGTAATTCAACTGTAATTAATTAATTAAGATTGTGCATTTTCCATTAGATATGTAGCTACATATCATTTTGTTTAACCAATAATATTAACTCCTTACATGATGAATAATCAAGAACTTAAAGTATATTATGAGTTATTATAATATACAATAGTAACAAATAATTAAGAACAACAAATTAAGATCATATTCAAAAAAAATTAGTTTATGGATTAAATTGATGTTTTATATATAGTGCAGCTTAATGGGTGATGCATATATTACTAGAAATGAACTTACCAGTTCGGATAGCCATGGAACTGAGGAAAATGGAATATCCATTAAGATATATAGTTGTTTCTAGTGGAATACTGCAATTAGTTATTCAAAAAAATGGATCAGTAAGACTTCCTAAGTAATTAAATGATATGACCACTACTGAAGTGTATTACATATTTATCATATATAATTTCCATATAATTAAAAAGCGAGGAATATATATGTTCGGTAGTAGGAAAAATGAAAAAAAAAAA
>QANX01006042.1:0-80337 GCA_003254975.1 Ochetophila trinervis
TAAAAATAATAAAAAATTAATATTGTCTAAATTTTTTTTAAAATTATTTGTTTTACAAAACTTTATAATCCAGTAACATCCATATGCAGCAAACATCGTTTTACAATATCAAACATCACAGTACAGTTCACTGTAGTACATTACAATTATGGATACCAAATATACCCTTTGTTTCTTTAATATTTGTTCTGCATGTCAACTTTAGGGTGGCTGCTCTCTAGCTATATGGTGTACCACTACAGATTTTGACCCTCTTGTGTGTGTATATATGGTCCCCTTTCTAGTCACATTTAGTTAAGGATTCGATAAACTCTCGGGTCAAGAAAAAAATCTTAGTTTCTTTTCAGTTCAATTCAGTTAAAAATATTTCACATTTGATTACAATTTTGAAAAAAATACTATATCTAGATATTATATCCCAAACTGATATTATGACTTCTGTTGGTAATTTTTTTTAAATATGTGTAACTTATTACCATTTTTTAGGAACTAATCTAAAAATGACTATGGTAATTATATTAATTTCCTTAAGTTAACTAAGGCCCTTTAACGTGTATTATTTTTAATGAGAACATGTGGGTTTTTTTTATTGGGTAATTTTTTTTTCTTATTTTTATATTTGTCAATGTTGGTATTTATCCATTCTAATTTGATAAATATTAATTAATTGCGTTCAATTTTTTTAATTTGTTATTTAAAACTAAAACCTTAATTTGAAAAAGTGAAATAATAATCGTAACTAATTAAATTTCCATGTTAACAAATAGGGCAATGGGTAATGTTTACAACAAATAGCATTTGTCAATTTTATTAGGATTTATATATTTAGATCATAAGATATTGGACAAAATTTTGGAATAGTTGAGTCCAAATTCTTATGAATTATAAACATTATATATACTTGTACAAAATAAGTGATCAATATATATATATATATACATGTACAAATTCTTATGAAAAATATGCAACCGCTCAATATTTTTTTATTATATATTTCTTATGTGGAATTAAATAAGGAGCCACATTGAAATGAAGAAGAGATTCAGAGTATGGTGGTACAAAGAAGGAGAGCCCCCACTATTTCACAGCGGACCAATGAAAGACATTTATGCCACGGAAGGCCAATTCATCGACATGTTAGAGAATGAGGGAAATCCATTTTCAGCTGAGGATCCAAACGATGCCGTTTCCTTTTTCATTCCAATTGGTGTCGCCAACATTATATCCTATGTTTACAGGGCTACTAATCACATTGATTATTCACGTTTACGCCTTCAAAACATTGCTGAGGACTACATTCGAATCATATCCTCTAGATATCCTTATTGGAATAGGTCCTCTGGAGCTGACCATTTTATGCTTTCTTGCCATGACTGGGTACGTATATTTTCTCTCCTTAATTAATTAGTAAATTTTCTTGTCCAATAAACAACGAATTTTAATTAATTATTACCAACTTCTATTAATGTCTCTTAGAGAAAATATTTAAAAGAAATGTTAAAAGAAATAAAGGTCCACTTTCTATTAGTTTAAGTTTTTGGGAGAAATTAAAATTCAACTTAGTATCAGAGCCTAAGGTTTTGAGGTTTTGGATTCCAAATTTAACAACTCTACCCAAGAAAAATTAAAAGCACATGTTAAGACCCAAATGAATCCAAAATAGATTGGACCTACATGTGATGGAGAGTGTTAGAAAAAATATTTAAAATAAATGAAGCCCCACTTCCTATCTACTTAAGCTTTTGAAAATAGTGGAAATTTAACTTCCTCGTAAAAACTCAATGATAAAGCCACTATTTTCTCAAAAAATGATATGTAAATGAGTTCAAATGCCCACATATTCTAAATAATGATAATAAAAGACTTTCAAATAGAAAAATTGTTTTATAAAAAAAAAGTATTTCCATCTAGGTTTTCTTATATATATAGATAATAAAGGTAGAGGTGCAACAAGTAGAAATTAATTGTGATAACATTTTTGTAGTACTCAAAAATATTTACCCATAGAATAATTAATTATACTTGAGTTGTTTCTTAGTCGAAACATTTATCGTATATGTAATTTTGAGTCTTAATTATATTTACTCTATTTCTATATCATTTCAGGGACCGGATGTTTCAACCGCCAACACTAAGCTTTTCAAGAACTTTATGAGAGTACTTTGCAATGCGAACTCCTCGGAAAGCTTCGTACCGGTCCGAGATGTCTCCTTACCAGAAGTTAAGATCTCTGCCACCAAACTAACACCACCACTCCTCAACTTGCCTCCTAGCAACCGATCTATATTTGCATTTTTTGCCGGCGGTGTTCATGGGTATGTAAGAGAACAATTATTCAAGTATTGGAAAGACAAAGACAAGGATATCCAAGTTCATGACTACCTACCTAAAACCCTAGACTACTCTGAGTTAATGGGGCAAAGCAAGTTTTGCTTGTGCCCTAGCGGGTATGAAGTGGCTAGTCCAAGAATAGTGGAGTCTATATACCACGGGTGTGTCCCGGTGATAATTTCTGATAGCTATGTCTTACCGTTTAGCGACGTTCTTGATTGGAGCAAGTTTTCGATACATATTCCGGTGGCAAGCATACCAGAATTGAAGAAGATTTTGGAAAGAGTTTCAATGGATGAGTATTTGGAAAAGCAAAATCGAGTCGTTCAAGTTCAACGCCATTTTGTGGTTAATAGGCCGTCTAAGCCCTTCGATTTTTTTCATATGGTAATGCACTCTTTATGGATCAGGAGGCTTAACGTAAAGCTTTTGTAGTTAGTGAAAGGAAACGGAAAAGGAATATTAATAGGGTCATTTCTAACGTTTTTGATAAACTTATACTGTGACCAATTATGTATAAAAAACTAGCTAGGATCATCAATTTTTTTTCAACAAAATTTCGTTTAGCAAGTGGAATTGCGGGATATATATATATATATATATATATATATATATATATATTAATATTGAATACATTTCAATTTATTTTAAGTTATAATTTTTTTGCTAACCACTAATGTACATCCTGCATCATATATATTAATCACAATTTGGTGGCTATATTGGTATTGATTATGTATACTTTGACTCACCTAAATTGATTTGTAATATTTATTCCGTCAGTAGTTACATTTCAAAATAAGGGTGTGTTAGTAATTAATATTAATTGATTCCACCTATTAAGAAGGATTCGACCTCATTAATTAAGAAAGCAGCCATAAGCCATTAGATAACTTTGTGAGATTAATTGATAGTAGCTTTAATATATTATTGGATTGAATTTGTCTTGCATTAACTCCAGTTTAAATTTTCAACATGATTATAGAGTTAATTAATATATATATATTATTTCATTATTAGATGAGCATGTACATGTCAATTACAAATATATATAATTTAGCATTTATTTTTACTTTTTGTTAATTAAAATAGTAAATATAAAGGATTTTTATTTTGTATGGCTCAAATATTCAGCTTGTAAGTCATTAAAGCATCAGTACTTGACGATGCGCGCGTTATGTTAAACTGGACCACTTCAATATCTGTAATGATATGGGCTAGAAGTGGAAAAGCTGCTAAATTGTTATGATGGAAACCATGCTTTGTTGGAAAGTAAAATTTCAAGCTATGAATAATATATGTGAGATATTAATCCTCAAGTTGCCTCGGTTATTCATTACAAGCCTCTGTTAATGAAGCCCAAATTTTTTAAGTCTGAAAGTTGAAGCCTGCGTGTGAACCTTGTTTTGTTTGGTTCTGTGCAACGTCGTTGTTTAGTCTGCGCAAGTTTATTTTGTTTTTCTGTTGTATAAATACATATATATCATTTTCTCTTTCACTGAATCTTAGTTTTTCCTTTTCTTTCAGAGTCTTTTGAGTTAGAGCATTAGGGTTTGGTTCTTCCTGAACCAGTGTATAGGAAAAGAGAGTTTGTGAGGTATTTCTATGTGATTTCTTGGCACACATATTTCTCTTCTTCTGCACAAGTGTTTATGGGTTGTAGATCTATGTGGTCTCATTGTTTGATGTTTTTCTCTTTGTGAGAGTTTGGGTGTTTTTGGGGTTTCTTCTATACTATGTGTACTGTATCGCCATTAGAGGTTTCAGGCTTGTATTCCTCAACATATTATAGTGCAGTTTTGCTCAAACTCTTGAGCACGAGGGCATAGGTCAAATCTTTGTCTCAACCTTGTTAAAAATTGTTGTGCTCTTAATCTTGATCTTCTAATTTTTGTTTATGCTTTGGTTCATATTCTAGATCTTTAAGTTGTGATATGTAGATTTGGATCTAAAATTTTCTAATAGTGGTATCAGAGCTTTAAGGTTTGACCTTTGTGATCGTGTGTCGATCCTGAGTAGGTCTGAAAAGGCTTTGCATAGATCTTAGATAGTTTTGTGTAGATTCATAAAGATCTAGATAGTTCTGCGAATAGCATAGAGTTTTCTGTCCTCGGAAAGTTTTAGGTTCTAGATTTAGGAGAACTTAGGGTTTCTCTAGAATCGAAGTCTATAGGTTTTTTTGATCTAGGATTTTTCCTAAATTTTTCGGTCTTGGAGAACTCAAGGCTTTTCTCTGCCCTATGTGAGATATTGAGGTTTGATCATTCTGAACTTTTTGGATTGGTAATTGATCATTGATGTGGACCATATTTTGTACCCGAAGATAATTCATTCAAAATTTTGAGTTACGAAGCTACAGTTAGGCATCTGAATGTCTAAAGGACTAATAAGATTTGAGAAAAGGAAAAGCTTGTACAACTTAAAGTAGCTAAAGTCAATTATAAATCATATGCATCTCGTACTTTTGATGATAGAAAATTAGAAATGGATAAAATTGCTGAGTACAATTATTTTACATCTTTCTAATAATGTTTTGAGAAAAGGTAATTATGTTAAATCTACTGCTAATATGTGGTTGAAACTTGGAGAACTATATTTGAGTAAATCTCTTCTTGATCATATTTTAATGCTAGAACAATTTTTTAGTTTTAAAATGGATGCTTCTAAGGACTTGGATTCAAATCTTGATGTTTTTAATAGATTACTGTTGAATATGGCTAATTGCAAAGTCTAATTTCAATGATGAGGATAATGCTGTGATTTTATTGAATTCTTTGTCTAATACTTATAGAGTAGTTAAAACTGCAATTTAGTATGGGAGAGATAAACTTACTGTGGATATAGTTGTTAAAGCCCTTAGGTCTAGAGATGTGAAACTAAAATCTGAATCCAAGATGGAAGTTTCTTTGTGAGAGGTAGACTAGCTAGTAGGACTTGGAGTTCAACCAATTTTAGAAACAAGTCTAGAAATGGCAGTAGGTCTAAGTCTAGGGCCAAAGGTGAGAAGTGTTTCTACTGTAAGAGAGAAAGGCATTGATTAAGAATTATTTTAAGAAGAAGAGAGATGAGAAAGGTAAGAGTCAAGAGAGTGGAGACTTGGTCATAAATTCTACATGTCTTGATACTGAAGAGATTGTAGTAATTACTTCCACGTGCAGGGATAGTGAATGAAGTCTAGATTTTGGGTGCTCTTGTCATATGTGTCCTAACCTAAAAGTTTTTAGAGACTATACTAAGGTTGAGGAATCTTGTTTTGTTAGAAAATAACCTGTCATGTCAAGTTGTTGGTATAGAAAGTGTGAGTCTTTAAATATATGATGATATTGTTAAAACCTTTATTTCAGTTTGGCATGTTTCTAATCTCAAGAGAAATTTAATTTCACTTAGAATGTTAGATGAGTCAGGTTAATGTGTGTAGAACTGATGGTGGAATGATGAAAGTTACAAAAGGAGCTTATGTAGCTACGAAAGGTGTGAAGAAAAATGAGTTTTATGTCTTATTGAGAAAAACAAAGTCTAGCCTTAGCGATGCATTTGAAAATGTTAAGTTAGATAAGACCAGCCTATTACGAGATACTGGGGAACATTAGTGAGAAGGGTTTGTACTATCTGAATAGGAAAAGTGTTTTTGGTAAGGATCTAGTTAGAGTTTGATTTCTGTGAGAATTGTGTCTTAGGAAAGCAGTATAAGTTGAGTTTCAATCCAAGTGTTAGCAACGCAAAGTCTATGTTAGATTACATTCCTTCCGATATGTCGAGTCCTGCTAAAGTTCAAACTCAATATGGGAATATGTATTTTCTACCTTTAGTAGATGATCAAGGAAAATTTGGGTTTATTTATTGAGATCTAAAGACCAAGCCTTTTCTAAGTTTAAGAGGTGGAAACTCTCAGTTGAAAACCAAATTAATAAGTCTATCAAAACATTAAGAACTGACAATGGATTAGAGTTTTGCAATAAAGAGTTTGAAAAGTTTTGTAAGTTAAGACATAGGATTGTCAGGCACACACCACAATAGAATGTGGTAGCAGAAATGATGAACATGACTTTTTTGAATAAGGTTAGATATATGCTAGTCTTTTTTGGTTTACCTATTCTTTTCAGGGTGAAGTTGTTGTTTCTGCAGCACATTTGATCAATCTATCTCTATCCACAACATTAGTTTTTGATGTTTTTAAATCTGTTTGGTCAGGTAAGATACTAGATTATAGTATTCTTAGAGTTTTTGGGTGTGCAACATATGCTCATCCGTTTAAAAGGAAGTAGGAACCCAAGAGTTTGAAGTGTGTCTTCATTGGTTATCCTCTAGTTGTTAAGGGATATAGATTATGGGATAGAGAGAGTTCAGGTTTTAAGGTTATAATAAGTACATATGTTGTCTTTGATAAATATAATATGCTTTGTAAAAATGATAACTCTGCAGGTACAAATGGTAACAAAATAGAAGTTAAACAACTTGAGTTACCTCTGAAGATGAGTCTAAGGACATAGGTGAACTAAGTCATCTAGCTGAAACCCCTAAACTTTCAAAAACTACCAATTTGATCGATAAACTTGCTCAAAAGAATGAAGGTCAGATGGAGGTACCAGATGTGGGACCTTCATAAACTCCCAGCTTAAGTGACCAACTCGCTGAGAAGGAGAATGATGGTTCTAATGAGAAACAAGGTGTTCAAAAGTCACCTATGGAAAATTAGAGGATTTTCGCTAATCCTAGTTATCTTCTTTCCCGAGATAGAGCAATGGGGATTATTAAACTAAATAAGAAGTACAGTTATTCAGAATGTTTTGCATATGCTTTGGTTGGTTAGGAGCTGACAAAGAATGAGCCTAAATCTTATGAGGAAATTGTTAAGTTGAAACAATCTTCTAGTTGGAAACAAGCAATGGTGGAGGAAATAGATTCTCTCCACTCTAACAAAACATGGATTTTAGTAATAGTACCTTCAAGATAGAGAATTGTAGATTGTAAATGGATTTATAAGGTGAAAAAAGGTGTTACAGCAAAAGACTCAGTAAGGTTTAAGGCTCGGCTAGTTGCAAAAAGATTCACCCAAGTGGAAGAAGTGGATTACAATGAAATTTTCTCTCCAGTAGTTAAATATACAACAATCAGAACTGTGTTGTCTCTAGTAACTCATTTTGATTAGGAACTGGAGCAGTTCGATGTGAAGATTGCATTCTTACATGGAGATCTTAGGCTTGTAATCCTCAAGATATTATAGTGTAGTTTTGTTTAAACTTCTAAGCACGAGGACGTAGGTAAAATCTTTGGCTGAACCTTGTCAAAAATTGTTGCGTTCTTGATCTTTCTTTTCTATATATATATATTTTTTTATGCTTTGGTTCATATTCCAAATCTTTCAAATGTGATCTGTGAATTTGGATCTAAGTTTTTCTAACATGTTATATTTTGTTATATCATCTCAGAAATATTCTTATACAACTTATCTAAACTATCTCCATCAGGATTATATACAAGTATATAATTTTTATCTATCGGTTAGAAATCTTGCAATATGTCAAGGTACTAAAAATTGCGATTTGTTGAGTTAGACTTTTAATTTAAATCATTAATTAAAGTGATATTCTTAGTATTCGCCATTTCAATATAATTATTAATATAAGATGAGAATATATATATATTCCAAATAAATAAAAACTTTCTTTCTAAATAAATACAAGTTTTAGTTTTTTGTTTCTTTTTTTTCAATGAAGAATCTCTTAATTGAATGAGGAAAATGATGAAAGAATTAATACAAAACAAAATAGCATGTTTAAACACAAATCAAAAATATAATTAATCATGCATGTCCCAAGATCAATTCACATAAATCATATTCTGTATTTAACAAAATAGAATTAGATTACTTAGTTGTTGATGAGTCAAATAACAGGTAATCCAGAAGCCGTTAGCAGATAACTCTTGTTAATAAAATAACATTTAGGCATTAAGATAGTCTAGATCCTTTGGTCTAATAAGCCAACCAAAGAATTACGAAGAAAATGAGTCCAAAGTTTTCACTGCAAAGGCCAACAACAAATTGAGTCTCATTACTAGCACAAATAAGCTCTCTAACTGAGTCACATGATTATGGACAGTCCACACAAATTTAAAACTTCTTGCACATGACTATTAATAAGATTGCCGCTTAGCATTATAGATGTAAAAAAATTAAACTAATTTTATATATCCATTATTTAAATGACCTAAGTTTGTTTTTGTTTTTTTTTGTTTTTTCTATTTAATTGCGATTCAAGGATCGAAATTTAGAGTATTGAATTTAGGTATATTATGTATCTTTCTTAATAAAATGTTTGATTATATATTATAATCAAACATTATATATTATAATTTCTGTGTGGGATAATTTCACCATATTTATACATATCTAATCAAAAAAAGAATATATATGTAAACTACATCAATTTTATAACAATTAGGATCCAGTTTTGATCAAATCAGATTGGTATTGAGTGATTACAATTCGAATTTGACTGAATGATCCTAACTATAGTATTTTATTTTCATCATATATTTATAATATCTTTTTATTTTATTCCTACTGAAATCCTAATTTAGCTTATAAATAAAGACTCTAAGCCTCTATAAAGGGGGAATGAATATTATTATCTCTTTTACACGTCTTTTTCTTCCTATTTCTCTCTGTTTTCACTGAAAGTCCATATTCTCTCTTTTGACTTGACCATCAGAAGGACTAAAGGCCTCTTGACAATGTGTTCTATCTTGCAGTCTCATAGGTTCGTCTGACAGGACACACTTTGGGAATCCTACCCTAACTCCCGAGGTAGTCCCATCTAAGGAGATTTTGCCAGAAAATCCTACAAAAAATCCTGCAGAGCTTCCCCTAAGAATTGAACCACCAAAAAAAATACAACCCTATGCTAAACAATATTTATATATATATATATATATTCATAACACAGCAGCAGCCCACACACATAATTTAGTATAGTAAGGATTTCATATCCTCATAACTTGAGATACAACATAACTATTACAATATCAGAGCATTTCTAAGATACTTACAATATTCTTATCTTAACTTCACTTAAGAGTTCTTCTAGAAAGGTCTGATCGAAAGAAAGTAAAATAACATAAAATTAAACATTACACTAAAGGTAGGGATGCCTGCAATTGAGGGAGGAAGTGCGGGGTTGCGAGCTCTGCCAGCTTCACTCGGTACCTAGGGGACAATTACATTCACAACACTCAAGTGTAAGATAGTACTCAGCGAGGGACAGCAACAACAATATAAAATTATAAAATGACGGGTTACAATTTACTAAGTCGCAGTACATACAATTATTCACAGTAAATTGAACACTTACCTCTCATGCGAAAATATACTATAAATATCCACGAGGACAATCATCACGAAATTTATAAAATAAATAACACATAAAGGGGTAACCAATCATCACGATCCTTCTCCCCAAGGCATTGTGGCGGGAATGGGGTGCATTCATCACAATCCTTGGTCTCTAGGAATCGTGGCATAAATGGGTTTAAAAGACTTCCATATGGTCAAGGGTTCCCTTATAACCATTTCCACACAACATCTCCACCCGTTCTCTTTCTTCCGCTTCATTTCTCAACATTTCCTCCTCCACCAGATTCACAAACAACTCCTCAGCGTCATATAATTAGCCATATCTCAAATCATATCAATAAATATGCACTTCATAATTAAATAAATATGTCTATACATACATCCGATAATTAAGAATACACGTATGTAAATATCCATTTCTTTGGCACGTAAGTCCACTCACCTTGATAGCCGGTCACTCTTGGTCAGTGGCAGGTTCCTTTCCGATATCCTCTCAAGTGCCTTAATTAAAATAAAAACACACCATTCAAATCTCACACTTACATTCAGTTTCCCAAAACAAAACACGATTTTTAAAATATCAACTATTAAGATTACAACATGCATCAATAGGCTCCAAGGAACTACTTTTCATAATATACTTAACTACCTATTACCAAGAATTTAAATTCTCCTACTATTCATAAACATAAGTAATTGGTCTACACCTTGGGTCCCCACTAACTCAAAAATCACTAAAGCTGTGAAATTATAATTCAATTTCATAAGCATAAACCAAAACATTCATCCACAACCCTTAACATTAAAATCTCATAATTCTAAATACTAGAAATTAAGGGACAAATTATATATCATTCAAAAGCTCTTGATGTAGGTAATGAAGTGGTGACTTTACCTCACTGAAAAACCACCGGCGGTGACTGGATTTCCAACCTGAAACAAAGTGTGATGGCTGCCCTATTTGAAACCCACGAACCACTAAAATTTGGGCAAAACTAAGGTTAGAAATAGGTTTAGAAAATCCAAGTCATGTGGAAACGAGTACCTACGTCGCTGCAAACTCACCGGAAGCCGGCGATCGGTGGAGACGCAAGCCACCTGTTTTCTTTCCTTTCTTCCGGCGATACCAGCTGTTCCACGGGTGGCCACCGGTATGAGGGGGTAGAGGAAGGCGTCTACTTCAAGTTCTGTGTTATAGTCGATCAAATCTGGTAGGAAAATGGGCCGTTGCCGGCGATGGGAGGTGAAGTGCGGTGGTGGGCTGTCTCACGGGAGGGAAATGGGGAAAGGGAGCTACTGGGTTTTGGTTTTTTCCAGATTCTTCTGGATTAAAAAATAAAATAAAATAAGGGCAATTCGGTAATTTCATGTAACATTTCAATAAAATTACCAAAATGTCCAACTACTGTTTTGACCATAGCTTTGTGACCATAGCTCAGAATTGAGCATACTACTAGTCTGCGAACTCGTATTAACGAGCTCTTCGCTTTGGTACCAAAGTCAAAACAAAAATAAAATCACAAAGAAAGTCAACTTATGAGCCTACTCCCCCACAGTTTGGTCAACCCAAAATTCAAAATTTTAAATTGTGGAAACTCTACTGGAACGGGTTGTTACATCGTCAATGGTAAAGAATGGTGCACAATTGACAGTTGATGCAATTTTGTGCATCAACAGTAACAGTTTGATGCAACAGGTAGGAGGCCTAAATCCCAAATATTTCGTGCACAATAGCCTCTCCATTAAAAACTTATTGCGCCACAAACGAAAGAACAATATATAATACGTATTTTGAGAAGAATTAGAAAAAAGCACGTACATAGTAGTTGATGACAACGGGAATGATTGAAAAGATAACATGAGACCAAAGATAAGTGCGATTATTACATATACATGTGAATCTGTATGCATATATGTTAAAAAGTATATATTGTTCTTATAAATTGGTGTTTGTTAATAATATATGTATATAATATATGATGCATATACTTATATTTATATATTTACTACATGCGGGATTGTTAACTAGTGCAATGTAAAGTACCCAAAGTTTTTCTTTTTACTTTTGCAGTAAGAACATAATCTCATATTCAAAGTCTTTTGGACCGGATTTGTTAGAGAAAACACTTAATCGTTCTATCCATATATTTATATATATGAGCTGGGATTTTTATTTATATATCGTTTTATTTTAACATTTGTATTTACATGAGTATTCCTTCTATTTGGGATTTTGTAATTCTGACAATAATTAGTTGAATTGTCACCAAAAAAGTCTGAAAATTGAACAAGGATGAAAATCATTTAAACAACAACAAAAATGGAGGCCAAATAGAAAGATAAGACATGTTCATGATTCGGATTGTGCCGACCCACGGATCCTGCACACTAGGACATGAGCAACCAACTGGAAATAGAAGACGCTGACGTCGACACTCGCATGCCTGCTATTGTGGTTCAAACTTGGGTCATCCAGGAAGTTATTGATTTTGCTCACTATCGGATATACTAGTTTCACTTTCTATTATTTGTGTGACAATTTTAAAATTTTTATTTGTGCATTAAAATTTTCTAATAATTTTATGTATTCGAGAACTAACTGTGTCACTAAATATTTTTATGAAAAAATGACAGACACAAATTTTGGTAGGAGGCTATCCTACCTCACAGAAATAATAGAAACCCACTAGTAGAGAAAGTCTAAATGTTTTTTAAAATACATTTAAAAATATATGGATCAAGGGAAGCTCACACACATTTTTCAAGGTGTTGAGATATGAAATTTTTTGAAAGAATCTGAAAGTAAAGATAAGTGCAATTATTTATTTTAATGCATATGATCGGTGATGTCTCTTTCTCTTGATTTATATGAGTGCTTGCATGCTAAAATTGTGCATTTATTAACCAGTGTAGGCACATTTACATCATTTAGTTTAATTTCATATATTTGCTATATTTCAGAAGTATGTATTTCATATATGAATAAATATGTGTTATATTTCTACTTGTATATTTGAACAATCTTCATATGCAAATCTAGCATATCAACCTTCCGCGGCAATGGAATTGCTTTCAATTTTAACATGGTCAACTCGAGCCATTGATCAATCGAATGTTGAAGCTAGCGTTAATAAAGCTCAGCCAATAATCAACAATTATCAACCATTGACAGCTCAGCATGACAATGCGAACTTTAGGATTCAAGAGTTCCAGAAAGGAAATCAGGTGCTCCGTAAGGTTTTTTGAAAACACTCAAAGTTTATTGCTGGAAAAAATCAACAAAATCGGACCTAGAAGAACCTTATACGATCGCTTTGTTCCCCTAGCCTAGTGCATATCGACTTTACTCTAATATATATATATATATATATATATTTAAATTCTTGTGTTAGCATTTATTTTTTCATTTTCTCAGATTGGAGGGCTGGATGGCCACCAGCTTCTATCCAATCTATAAAAATTCATTTTCATCTCTATCATCCTTTCACGCATGAAAAATTATTTTAATTTCTAAATAGAAGTCAGTACATCAACGTCGATCTAAATCTACACTCCACAATGTTCAACTAGTGGTCAAACTATGAACTATTCCCGAACTAGAGAAATCTACGAACTAGTCTCCAACTGGGAATAAATTTCATCTCGTACAAATGCATAATATAGAGACTCGTCTGTAATTCGCTTCCTACCTTGTCGTACAGCTAGGTTGACATTGATTGCTAGATGGACGAGACACTAAATATTTTTCAAATATGGTCTGAGTTATTAAACTTTGTCAAAAGTACCCATTGGACATTTACTTGGAAGATTCACCCAATCAAATCAACTTCTTCACGTTGAGGAACAACATGCATGTGAAAAAGCTAAGTATATTATTAAATTAATTTCTAATGCTTTTTGCTGTTAAATCTTCTTATATTATTCATATACTCTAACATTTACTTTGTGATGTATACTTTTATGATGATATATATTTATGTATATGTATTAGATTTGCTTGAAGACCAATATATTGCCCCAAAAGCACAAAAGGAATTGTCCGGCAGATTAGCGAAACATTTTTATTTAATTAATTAAGTTTGCATTTATTGTTTAATTTTACAAATATTCCAGCATCTAGATATATAAATATATAGAGCCACTATTAAATATGTCTTTATGAATGAATATTATAGCTAACTTTTTTAATATAGACTAGAGGTGTAAAGTGGACCGAGTTGTGCTGGCTTGGTCTATTTAAAAGTCAGTTCGTTCATGTTTGTGTCTTGTACGTGTTAGTCCATTTGTTTTTCGTGTCATGCTCGTACCGGTCTATTTAATTTTCGTGTCGTGACATACGTGCTATAGGCCCAAGCACTTATATGCCCGTGTCATGTTCGTGCCAGACACATGCCGTTCTTGTGTCAGACATGGGCCGTGCCCGTGCCAATTATATTTCGCACATTTTTTATAATATAAATTATACAACTGAATAAAAATTATTCAAAATAAAAATTATAAATAAATTAAATTAACAGTTAAATAATATATTTTATTTTTTAATTGGTAAATAACATAATAAGTATTTAAAACTAAAAACTAAAAAAAAAATATTAATAGTTTTATTTTATATATTTTATTCCAAATCAATATTCGAATTTAAATCTACAATTAAGAAATAATCAACTAAGTCATCCTTTCAATTTTAAGCTCTAAATTTAAATAGAGTAATTTAACATAATCTATTATTGTAAAACATATATTTATACAATAGATTTTATATGATAAATTATTTATTATTGTTTGGATTGTGCTAAGTTTGTATTTTGTCTACATTATTACTATGTATGTCCCTGTGGTTTGTTATGTAATTGTGTCGTGCATGTATCGTACTTGGTCTGTCACGTGCATGTATCGTGCTTGGCCTGTCACATGTTTGTGTCGTGCATGGCCCATTATAGACTCGTGTCGTGCCAAGCTCGGTCCATTACGTGCTTCGTGCTGGATATAACACATTTTGTAATATGCCGTGCTCGTGCTGTACTCAATTTTAACGTGTAGTGCTCGTACAACCTGTCCATTTTTACACCTCTAATGTAGACTAGTACCTATTTTTACCTCTAGCAAATGATGTCAACAGTTTTGACAATGTAGGCCAATTCATGAAACCCGATTTTGGAGGTCCATTAGCGATGGGAAGAACAAATTCTCACCCCTCCAATATCTGACGACGGTTCATGGGAAGTTACTACACCAAGTGCAAAAGGCAAACAGAAATTGAAGACTGAAAAACTTGAGGTACGTGGCGACAAATTGATTTTGCTGACTCGGTCAACACCAAATTTTAAGCTTAATTATTATATTAAAATTGATCTTTAATACTTATATGCTAATAAACTTTTTTTGGATCATATTTACATCAATACATCTGTTGTCCACATATACTAGATTTGTAAATATATTTTTGCATGAGAATTATATGCAGGATCAACTGCAAAATCATATAAAGTTCTAAATAAAATTAATTTTAACTAAGACATATTCAAATCTAATCAAGTATTGTCACGTAGCGCTTTAATAGCTAGCGTGGAAGCAATCTAACTAGTCATTACTGCATAGCACTTCAATCAGACCAATGTACATGCACTCTAATAAAAGAGCATTGCTGCAAAACATGGCTAGCGTGAAAACAATATTGATCATTACGAGCGTAGCATTTTAGTAGGTGATGTGAAAGCAAATGTTAGATTAAATCTACAAGCTAGACTCAGTCTAGATTAAAAAAAGAAATTGTAGATGCATAACATCAAAGTCATCTACTTTCCAACTTGTTTAGAAACTTGGAAAGTGGGGAACTAACTGAGTGGGATAATTTCATCCATACATATTTGATCAAAAAAGTATGTATATCTAAACTACATCAATTATAAAACAATTTGAATTCAGTTGTGGTCCAGTTAGATTTTTATTGTGTGGTTACAATTCAAATCTGACTGAAAAATCTTAATTATAGTAGTTTATTTTCATCATATCTCTATAGTATCTTTTTATTATATTTTATTTATATTGAAACTCTAATTTAGCCTATAAATAAAGGCTCTAAGCCTCTATAAAGGGAGACCGAATGTTATCTCTTCTACATGTCTTTTTTTTTTTTTTTTCTCTTTCTCTTTGTTTTCAATGAAAGTTTGGATTCTCTATTCTGACTTGACCGCCGGAGGGTCTTTGGCCAGTGCCACACCAGCTCCCCCAAAGGCCTCTTAACAATGTGTTCTATTTTGCAGTCTCGCAGGTTCGTCGATGGTGAAGAAATGTGCACCATTGACAATTAGTGCAATTCTATAAATAAAGTGTATTTAGTACAATTAATTTAATTTATTTTTTTAAAAATATAATGTAGTTCATCTTTAGAAGCAAAAATTAGTTGAGTAAGATTTGAAACGTTTTATATTTAACCCCTAGTGAAAAATGTCTTAATTGTGTAGTTTTACCTCTATATAAAAGAAAAGAAAACTAATGCTGTAAAAAGTGCAAAATATTAAAATTAAAAAATTAAGAAAGAAAAAAAAAGTTTGAATTTTTAAAACCAAGTTCTTTATGGAAAAGTACTTTTTATATTCTTTTTCAATATTTATTAGATCAAATATATTTATATGAATATATCTATTGTAAGGGTAATGGTATACGTTAAAAGAAGAAAAAAAAAAAAAAAAAAAAAAAAAAAAAGAAGGAAAAAAAGAAGAAGGTGTAATTGTGCAAATTGGTTTTAATTAATTCAAATTTGGAGGGAAAAGAAGTTGTACAAAACTCGAAACCAACACGACACGAGTTGTAGACCTTACTAAATTCTAGTCACGCGTTTTGATTTCTTTTATCAGTTCTATTCTAATATTACGGGGACAATTCCGTCATTTCACTTGAGCTTCATCCTCTTAGGCTCCTACTTTCCGCCTTAAATTTGCGAGAGACAAAATTCGAACCATTTTTCTCCGATCACAAACTACACGAACCATTTTTTTCTCTGCCTTCCATATTTCGCACTAAAATAAATTCTCGGCAACCAAACAAAAAATTCCAAATAGAAAGAAAAATACAGCTCGGAATGAAAACTTGCAGCACATCATATTCTGCTTCTCTACTGTCTTCCCTGTGCATTGCATTCGTAATCGCCGTTCTGATGCTCTCAGGCTACTTCAACACTTCTATTAGGTTTTCTGAACCAAATTTGAAATATTCGGTACCACTGATTCAGTTACAGAGTAAAGTTCTGAGTTCCGATCATGATGATGATCATGTTCGAGCTGTTCGCTCCGCCGGATCTACCACCTCTGGTTTTAACATCAACCCCCTCAGAAACCAAAGCGTCATGGTATGCTTCTCTTTCTCTCTACTGAAATGTACTGAATTGCTAACACTAAACAGACATTTTCTGGTTAAATTTTGTAGTTCTTGGAGTTTCAATTCTCTTTGATTTTGTATTTCTTTCTTTTTTAATTATTATTTTTTGTAGATTATTTTAATATGTCATTATATTTGGCAGAGGAGAATAGGAAAACTGAGTGGGGAAGAAAAGGTGGAACGAGGACTCGCCGGAGCGCGAGCTTCAATTCTCAGAGCAACTTCCGGAGGAAACCTTTCGTCGTCGGCGGCGGCAATCGATGAGGACGATTACGTTCCCAATGGAGTTGTGTATCGTAACCCTGGCGCATTTTATCAGTAAGCACACTTCTGAGCACTTCGTTTAATTTAATATTTTTTGCAATTTTATATTTGAAACATAAAAAAGAAATACGTGTAGAATTATGAATTGTAACACAGCATGGAAGAAACTTTTGAACTGCTTTGCTTCTAATCAACGCCATATATTCCACATTTTTGTCTTAATTTTTTGCGGGTTTTTTTCACTTTGATTTGAAAATTTGGAGAGAATTTCTTCTAACTGAAGCTAGGGTGCGTAAAATTAGTGCGCACAGCACACTCATTCCCTGCGAGAGGTTCCCACTCAATGGCTGCTGAAAAAGCGGCGTTACATTTAATGTAATTTGATAGAGACAGAGAGTCCACTTTGAGCAGTCCATGGTATTATCCATTTGGGGCACTTTTTTGCCTTTTCCCAAATCCTTTATGGAGAAAACTTAGGGCGAAATTTAATTAGCTAGGCTCGAGGTCGCAATGATAGGTGGTCCAACCAATCAGAAATTTGTGGCAGTTTTGGGAAGTTTGTTTATTTCGCTGCCCTTTGTATGTCGATGATCAATCCTCATACGTACGTTTTCTTTTTTGATTGTGCTAATTAAGTTGTTTAAGTATTTATACACTATAATTGACAATGACGCGACCATAATCATTGTTTGGCCAGCTGTATCAAAAACGGTTAGAAAACAGTCTTCTAAAGGCGTTTAAAATATTTGAGGATGAGACAATTATTATCTCGTACACCCAAGAGTCCAAAGCATAAAGGCTAGCTTAAATCAACGACTAGTTCTAAAGGCACACATGGTTGTAATTTGTAACTATTGCTAATTTCTTCATCATTGTAAATTAAATGCGTTGCTCTCTCTTAAGTACTGAGTTATTAATGAAAGTCATATTATAGATTTTTTCCATGTGGACACTCTCATTAATATATATATATATATTAATATAAACTGCTAATGTAAGCAATATAGCTCACTATTCAGTGGGCATAATCGTTTAATTATGAATATTAAACCGCTGTAATTTGCTATTGTCTACTAAATAGTATGTAATGTTGTCCATATTAAAAAAAAACTATATATATAAGTCACATTTATTAATTATATATAGTAGTCACACGTTTGTGGATGATATAAGTTAGTCTTACCACCCTATACTTAGGAGACGGTTCGACTATTCATGACGAGTTAAGTATTTATGCTAATATTTAATTTTTCAATATGTATATTTTTTTTTATTAATTAATTTGATGATTAGAATCCAGACTACATAAATCGAAAAGTGGAGACATATTGCCACTAAACTGTTTTCGTAGAAACTATTTCAATATGAAGATTATCATTATTTATTGGTGACTTAAGGGATAGAGGCTTTATATATATTATATGGCAAATTAGTTATGATGGATGCTTGCGTTTAGTCAACTAATTAACTTGAAACATTTGAAATTTATAATGCCTTTCCAGTGAATTCTTCTATTAGCTTCTAGCCAGCTAAAATTACTCTAACTCTTAATGCAATTAATGACACATCATTTGGAATATATATATAATATTATATATAGGAGCTATATGGAAATGGAGAGAAGATTCAAGGTGTATGTGTATTCAGAAGGAGACCCACCGATGAGTCATCATGGGCCATGCAAGGATATATACTCCATCGAAGGGAGGTTCATTCACGAGATAGAACACGGCGGAGGAAAGTTCAGGACAACCGATGCGCATCGCGCTCACGCTTTCTTCATGCCTTTTAGCGTAACCATGATGGTCAAGTACCTGTATCAGCCTTTGTCTTACAACCTTACTCCTCTAAAGCACTTTGTCTCTGATTATGTGAAAGTGGTATCCATGAAGTATCCCTTCTGGAATAGAACTCATGGGGCTGACCACTTCATGCTTACCTGTCATGATTGGGTGCGTCTCTTTCCATTTCTTGCTTTCTCTAACTTTTTTTCAATTTCCCTTACTTTTTCAGCATGCTAGATATTACTATTTTTGCACTCCAACTTATATATATTTCTTCTTTTCATTATTTCACAAGAAAAAAAAGTACAAATTAGCTAGATATAAGGATCAATTATAGTTTTATATATTTAATCCGGCCCTCATTTATATATATTGTTAGATTTATCATGTTTTGAAGATGTATCAATATCAATATGAAATAAATAACATCAGATAGTGAGAATTTGAATTGGACTCTCGTTAAAGTTTGAGCATATATGAGTTGCAGTCTGATTCAAACATGTGTGTCGTGTGGAAAAATTAGAAAAAGTATTTCTACTTCAAAAGCCAGTAAATGAAGTCTATCAACACAACAACATGAAAAACAACCTTGCATTAATTCCATTTTGACTGCATTTGGTTCTTTAATTAGTTTCAGTTTTTGGGTGATAATTATCAGTTTCTCTTTTGTAAATCCTTTGCAGGGTCCTCATGCATCAAAGGGAAACCCTTTCCTATACAATACATCAATCCGAGTCCTATGCAATGCCAACACATCCGAAGGTTTCAACCCTCAAAAAGATGTAAGCCTCCCCGAAATCAACCTCTACGCCGGAAAAGTATCTCCCAAACTCCTCTCACGGCCACCGGCCAACATGCCCCGTCCTTACCTCGCATTCTTTGCCGGCGGAGTCCACGGCCCAATCCGGCCAATCCTTCTCCAGCACTGGAAAAACCGTGACAATGACCTACGGGTGTACGAGTACCTCCCTAAAGAACTAGACTACTATGCCTTGATGCTGCAGTCCAAGTTTTGCCTTTGTCCAAGTGGGCACGAAGTGGCCAGTCCAAGAATAGTGGAGGCAATTTATGCTGAATGCGTGCCAGTGGTTCTGTCAAAAAACTATGTGCTTCCATTTAGTGATGTGTTAAGATGGGAGGCATTTTCGATGCAGGTCGATGTTTTGGAGATTCCCAGATTGAAGGAGGTTTTGAGAGCAGTTCCAGAGGATAAGTATAGGAGGTTAAAGGAAGGGTTAAGGGTTGTGAGGAGGCATTTTGTTTTGAATGAGCCTGCTAATAGATTTGATGTGTTTCATATGATATTGCACTCTATATGGCTTAGGAGGATAAATGTCAGGGTTGCATAGAAGGTTTTTGTTATTTTCTTCTAGATATTGAAAGGCCTCAGTTTTTGTGCATTGTGCGTGCACTTCTCATAGAGAGCCCTTTTGATGAAAGCCAGCTGCTAAATGATATTTGATATAATCCAAGAAATATATTAGTTTGCAGACGTCATACTTATGGCATCTTAATTTTTCCTCAAGTATATGTATTTAATTTGGAATATGTAATCATTGTTACATCATAAATTATATAACTTTTTTTTTTCTTTCTAAATTGTAAATCTGATTATATATATATATATTACTTTCCACCCAGAGACAAATAAAAACTGTCTATTAATATTATCCTCACCTTTTATTACATTATATATATATAAAAAAAATTAAAATGAAGTAGACTTCATATATACCACTCTAGTACTCTATAAATAGATATATGAAATTCAATAAAAAATAAATAAATATTATTATTGTTATGAATATGGATGCCACCATTTATGTGTAACTACAAATTTATTATCATTAACCAAGAAATTATATAATTTATGTGTAGTGGTACCATATATCTATCTATAGCTGCTAAACCTGTAAAATAGCACAGACGTGAAAATCTTGGATCAAGGGTGTGGTGCCAGCTGAAGACATTTCAATGCTCAAGTCTAAGAATGTTTATGGAGGCTAGAAAAGAAGTGATCTCTATAGGTTAAAATTTAGGACATTTACCTCAATACATGTCTCAAGCTTTTAGATCTCCTAACCTTTTTAGAAAACCAAACCCTCAGTCGTAATGTGCTGAACCACAGAGTCCCGTGATTAGGATAGTTTTCTAATCCTGTTGGAAATAGATCCCTAAAGCAGTCTTTTACGGATGCTTTATACTTTGAAATAGGTAAATTATCGAACCCTCAGGTTTATGCTATACAAAAGTCTGTGAGCGATAACCCATCTAAAGCTTCTCGTAAGAGTCAGATGAACCCAAATAATATATAAGTCAAACTTGAAATACACATAAGCTCGCTCGGAAAATCCCACCATCAACCTTTAGCAATTTCGGTCAGAATCAGAATCACCCACAAATTATGTGACATTTCTATAGTATTAATTCTTATGTTTATAGGTCATTATCATTGTGTAACCTATGGCCACATATGAGCCTATATATATATAGTGAGATGTGATGAATAAAATACATAGACAAGAAGATGACATTCTCTCCACCTTTCTCAATCTCTCTTGTCTTACCAATTTAATTTTAGGGTTAATATCACTGAAAGTCCCTAAATTATATCGCGATTTACACTTTCATCTTTAATATTTTTTTTTCTCACTTTGATCTTTAAACTCATATTTTCGTATCACCGTAAGTCATTTTTGAAGCTTTCATCTATTTGAACCATTAAAAAGCACATGCAATTCACATGAGGTCCATTTTAAGGGTAAAATTGTAATTTTAAGAATTTTAAGAATCGTGATTTACATTTTCGTCCTAAAACTTTTATTTTTCACACTTTGATTTTCAAACAAATATTTCACTTAGAAAAGCTTACACATGAGGTTCACGATGACACCTCTCTCAATCTCACTCACTCTCCTCCATGCAAGGTCATTCTTTTCCTTTCTTTCTCTAGCTTCATTTGCAGATACAAAAAATGAAATTTATCAAAAGGGTTTTGATTTTGAAGAAAAAATTGTGAAATATTTCATATGTGTTGGAAGTTAAGGTTGAATAACTAAATGGTAGTGAATATGGGTGGTTGATTACATAAAATGACATTGTTTTAGTTTCTGGCATTTAATTTTAAAAGTTATTAAAAAATCAAACGACATCGTTTCGAAGGGATCCATGACACGATGTTGTTTCAGTCATTTTCAAGTTTGGAATGTGTTCATGGATCGTCTTGTTTTAGGATAAATGGATCACGCTCTCCGTATCCATACCAGACCGAAACTTTTCACCTCCGACCACAGTTTTTGGTGATTTTGGTACTATTTGTTTCATAAAAAAAAGAAAGGGAGAGAATAAGCTTGCATGGAGGAGAGAGTGTGAGATTGAGAGAGGTGTCAGCATGAACTTCATGTGTAAGCTTTTCTAATTGAATATTTATTTGAAAATCAAGTGTGAAAAAAAGATTTTAGGATGAAAGTATAAATTGCAATATAGTTTAGGAACCTATAGTGATAAAATAAAATAACCCCTTAAATTATAATTTTACTCTTAAAATGGACCTCACGTGAATTGCACGTGCCTTTTAACGGTTCAAATGGATGGAAACTTCAAAAAGGACTGAAAAAGTTTAAATAACTCAATATATTTCAATATATGTTCTAATACATTGGTATGCAATTATATATACAATCGTATAAGCTAAAGAGTTCGCTATGAGATATAGGATAACCAGGAGAGTAGTGATCCCTTTAGTGTAGGACTCTAGAGATGTGATATGACTAACAACAAGATGAGAGAGATATAGTTGTATCACATCTCTAGAGTCCTACACTAAAGGGATCACTACTCTCCTGGTTATCCTATATCTCATGGCCAACTCTTTAGCTTATACGATTTGTATATATAATTGCATACCAATGTATTGGAACATATATTGAAATATATTGAGTTATTAAAACTCTTTCATGGTATTAGAGCCTCAGACAAACGTCATGACTATTATTCAAATGACTTCATCAACTATTCCTCAACTGAGTCAAGTAACTATACAGAATTGTAATTTTCCTTTCAGATTGGAGCAACATAACTTTACCATTTGGAAAGCACATATATTGCCGGCTATCATTGGGAGCAATTTAGAGGGATTTGTTACTGGATCTATTCAAACTCCTCCTAAATTCATGACTGAGCAAGATTCCACCCATCCAACAAAAACGGTAACCATATGCTAATCCTAAATTCTTGCTTTGGAGTAGCCTTGATCAAGCATTATTGGGGTGGATTCGATCTTCAATCTCACCGGAGGTACAAACCATTGTGATTGACATCGATACTTGCAAATCATTATGGAATGCAACAAGCAGACTCTTCGGAAGTCAGTCTCGAACATGAGCAATGCAGATGAAATTACAATTGCAATCAACGAATAAGGAAGGTCTCACAATCACAATATATTTTACAAACCTTAATGAAATTGCCAATGGACTTAATATGGTAGGATTTCCAGTTCACAAAGAGGATTTTATAATGCATCTACTTCAAGGACTTCCCTTTGAATATGATGTTGTTGTGACCAATGTTAATTCACGGCTAGAAACACTTGCTGTTGAATATGTGCTTGCTCTTTTGTTGAATCAAGAAATGCATATTCAAAGCAATATAACACTATATTTACCATTGTATCCTTCAGCGAACCTTGCTAATAGGAGCTCTCGAAACAGGACAATGGTGAGTATCATAATAATCATGGGGGAACAAATCATCATCAGTCTTACCATGGAGGACAACATTGAAATAGAGGACGACGATCCAGGAACACTCATTTATTTTGCCAACTTTGCACAGGACCAGGGCACACCGTTCTTGAATGTTATCATAGGTATGAAAGATATTTTTTTCCACCATCCTCATATAACAATTTTACTGCCGATTATAGTGCACGCATTACCAAAAAAAATCAAGGATTTTACACTTCACCTGACATTAATGGGAATCTAGAATGACTGCTTGCACAAATCACATTGCTACTGATTCCTCAAATCTTCAGCACAAAATGGAATATGAGGGCTTTGACATACTAATTGTTGGCAATGGTTAACATTTGAATATTTCAAATACTGGATCCTTTATTGTTCAAATTGCTCATAGAAATATTCATCTTAATCACATTCTACATGTCCCATTCATCATAAAAAATTGTTATGCATTGCTCGATTGACAAAAGATAATATGGTTATTGTTGAATTTAATTCAAATTCTATTTTTGTAAAGGATCATGTTATGAAGAAGGTTCTGTTTCAAGGAATCCTTAAAGATGGCATTTATAGTTTGTTTCTACCTCCATCAAAATCGACTATTGGTTCTAGCTTTTCCCCCAATTTTCAGAATTCTTGTGTGTCTTGTTTTTCTTCTGTTTTAGATGTTAATAACCTATGGCACCTAAGCCTAGGCCACCCTTCATTCTCTGTGTGAAAATTAATTTCCCGCAGTTGTAAAAAGGTGAAATTGAATAAAAATTTTAAATTCTACACAACCTGTCCAATGGGAAAAATGCATCGCTCTTTGCACTTTTGTCTACATCTCAAAGTAAACAATCGTTAGAATTAATTTTTTCTGATGCATGGGTCCTGCTCCCATTTTATCGACAAAAGGTTATCGATATTATGTCTTAAAAAACTGTAAAGGCCATCTTTAAGGATTTCTTGAAGCAGAACCTTCTTCGTAACCTGATCCTTTACAAAAACAGAATTTGATTTAAATTCAACAATAACCATATTATCTTTTGTCAATTGAGCAATGCTTAACAAATTTTTTGTGATGCATTGAACATGTAGGATGTGATTAAGATGAATATTTCTATGAAAAATTTGAACAACAGAGGATCCAGTATTTGAAATATTCAAACCTTGGCCATTACCAACAGTTAGTTTGTCAAAGCCCCCATATTCCACTTTGTGCTGAAGATTTGAGGAATCAGTAGTGATGTGATTTGTGGCACCACTGTTAGGTAGCCATTCCGAATTCCCATTAATGTCTGGTGAAGTGTAAAATCCTGGATTTTCTTTGGTAATGGGTGCACTTTAATGGGTAGCATAATTGTTATATGAGGATGGTGGAACAAAATCTCTTTCATACCTGTGATAACATTCAAGAACGGTGTGCCCTGGTTGTGTGCAAAGTTGGCAAAATAAACGAGTGTTCCTAGATCTACGTCCTCATCCACATCCTCTATTTCATTGTTGTCCTCCACGATAAGATTGTTAATGATTTGTTCCCCCATGGTTATTATGATACTCACCATTGTCCTGAGAGCTCCTATTAACAAGGTTCGCTGAAGGATACAGTGGTAAAGGTGGTGTTATATTGCTTTGAATCCGCATTTTGTGATTCAACAAAAGAGCAAGCACATATTCAACAACAAGTGTTTCTAGCCGTGAATTAACACTGGTCACAACACCTTCATACTCAAAGGGAAGTCCTTGAAGTAGATGCATTATAAAATCCTCTTTGTGAATCGGAAATTCTACCATATTAAGTCCATCGGCAATTTCTTTATGTTTTGTAAAATATGTTGTGATTGTGAGGCCTTCCTTCTTCATTGATTGCAACTGTAATTTCATCTGCATTGTTCGTGCTTGGGACTGACTTCCGAGGAGTCTGCTTATTGCATTCCATAATGATTTGCAAGTATCGGTGTCAGCCACAATGGTTTGTACCTCCAGTGAGATTGAAGATCGAATCCACCCCAATAATGCTTGATCAAGTCTACGCCAAAGCAAGAATTCAAGATTAGCAATGGTTACCGTTTTTGTTGGATGGGTGGAATCTTGCTCAGTCACGAATTCAGGAGGAGTTTGAATAGATCTAGTAACAAATCCCTCTAAATTGCTCCCAATGATAGCCGGCAATATATGTGCTTTCCAAATGGTAAAGTTATGTTGCTCAAGTCTAAAGGGAAAATTATAATTCGGTATAGTTACTTGACTCAGTTGAGGAATAGTTGATGAACTCATTTGAATAATAGTCATGACGTTTGTCTAAGACTCTGATACCATGAAAGAGTTTTAATAACTCAATATATTTCAATATATGTTTTGATACATTGGCATGCAATTATATATACAATCGTATAAGCTAAAGAGTTGGCCATGAGATATAGGATAACCAGGAGAGTAGTGATCCCTTTAGTGTAGGACTCTAGAGATGTGAAACAGCTAACAACAAGATGAGAGCGGTTATATATATCTCAACCTCTTATTATTTAATAAGGACTTACGGTGATACAAAAATATGAGTTTGATGATCAAAATGAGAAGAAAATTTTTTTTTAAGACAAAAGTGTAAATCGCGATATAGTTTAGGGGCCTTCAGTGATATTAATCCTTAATTTTATAACATTTTATCAGCATTGAATCTTTACCAATTTAATTTTTGATTTAGGTAAAATTAATTAATTGTTAGTATTGAAGTAAGAATGCTAATTTGTTGGTGAAGAAATATTATCATCATTTTTTTTTTCTAATCTTTACCATCATGGATATTGATACATGCATGTTTCACTTCTCACTTTTATACAATTTTCTGCAATATAATATGTTATGGTGATTTTGGCATATCTTCTGTTGCTTGTGGTTGTTGGGTGTAGAGAATTAATGATAATGGTTACAAGTTATCAATATGATTTGTTTTTTAACTTTTTATTTATTATTTTATTAAATCATTATTTCCTTTCTTGGATGTATGTACATCTGTTTAGTAGTTACTTACTTTACATATTTTGGATTCTTATTATTTTTTGATTGATCACCAGTATGTTAGATTGTTACTAACTGATCTTTATTGATATGGTTATTATATATTTGCCATGGTTTTGGATTATTATATAGAACATGTATCTAGTATATATCATTTTTTTCTGTTACAATATAATTAATTTCTATTAGTTTTTATTTCAACTGATTTCATTATTTATATATACATACACGTACATATATATATATATATATGTTTATGATTTTGGTTTATAAACTTTCATTCCATCTTGTAAATATATAATACTGATTCAATCGATCAGTGTGCATTTTTTATTATTTATTGAAAGTATCGTACGTATTTGTTGTTAACAATAATAAGTCCTCAATAAAGAGTACATGTATGATTGCGAACTATGTATATATCTTTACGTTTTATGGTTTACCCAATTGTTTGTATATATAGAATTGTAAAAGTAGTGTCCTGTATACTGGAAGTGGGTATACGTTTTACCTAATGGTAATTGAAACTTTTTTTATTTGATATATATATATATATATATATTATTGATGGATATATTATCAAAGTAATATATAAAATGTTTTATGGACCTAATGGTTTATTGATGGTAAACCGTCGTTTTTACCCCAAAAAAAAATAAAAATAAAAATTCAAAAAACCAAAAAATGACGGTTTTAGCTTAGAACCGTCGTCTTTACCCAGGTAAAGACATAGACGATGGTTTTAGGTAGAAACCGTCGTCTATACTTAACATAGACGACGGTTCCAATCTTAAACCGTCGTCTATATATTTGCCCCGTGGCATCCACGTGGCTTCAGCGTGGTTTTAGAAGTCGGTTTTTAACCGTCGTCTATGTTTTATGAGTATCGACAACGCCTCATTAGACGACGGTTTGCTGTCCGTCGTATATACACTTAAGACGTCGGTTTTTCACCGACGTCTAACCCTATTTTCTAGTAGTGACATTGTTTAATTAATAGTAATTAAGCTCATTGAAATCTTTCTTTTTTTATTCTTTGGTAGGCCTATTAGACTAAAAGAACCTAGTAAGTTATTCTCATTAAAATCCTAAAAAGATTTGGACTCATCTCTATTTTTAAATATATTATTACAATTATATTACTATTTTATGGAGATGAAGACCATTGCTTTATAACATATGTAATATATTTTGAGGGTTGAGGAGCAAGGGGAGTTACTGTCACAGCTTGTTTTATCAGGAGAGACAAATACAAGAAGCACTTCTAAAAGAAATGACGACTGAAACAATGGGAGCTCAAGGATCAGTAATCAAGCCAGTCAAAGGTCATGGAGAAAGGAAAACAGAGAACAGTCTCAGAGGCCAAGGTCCATTCGTATCAAGGAACAGAGGGAAAGAGGAATGGATGGAGCTTCATCTTCATGAAGGAAGCTGGATTTTTCATAGGCGGGGGAGGCGGGCCTTCTCAAGCCCCCCATGCAGAGCTGAAGATTCTCTCATGGAACTGTCGGGGTATTGGCAACTCTAATACGGTAAATTTTCTATACCGGATAATGAAAACAAACAACCCAAACTATGTGTGTCTTTTTGAAACCAAATGTGGAAAGGATTGGATGGAGAAGATATATGATAAGCTGGGATTTTGTCACTTCTTTGTGGTGGAGCCGGTTGGCAGAGCTGGGGGAATGATTATTATGTGGAATGAGGAAGTTAATATTGAGCATTGTTGGAATTCAGAAAGAGTTATTCAGTGTTCGGTAATGGATTACCAAAGCTTGAAAATTGGAAACATTATTGTTTGCCATGGAACTCCTTACCTAGCAGAGAAAAAAGTTTTTTGAGAAAATTTGGAGGCTCTTATTAATAGTCAATAAGGCCCTTGGCTTTTAGTGGGCAATTTGAATGAAATATTCTCAGAGAATGAAACAATGGGAGGCCGGGGAATATAGAGGAAAAAACTTTACTTGAGAGAGCTGATGCAGAATACATGAGGCATTGATCTGGGGTTCAGCGGGTACCATTTTACTTGGGATAACAAACAAGAGGGGAAGGCTTTGATTAAAGAACGACTTGATAGGGGAGTGGTGAACAATTTATGGATGGATCAAAATCCTGAAGTGTCAGTTTGGCATTTGATGAAGGAGGAATCGGACCATTGCCCAATTCTCATCACCACTTTGCGGAAAAAGAGCAAGAAATTTTGCCCATTTTGATTCCTGGAAACTTGGACTTCAGAGAATTCAAGCTTTAAACTTGTGGAAGAGGCGTGAAATGCCGAATCAAGGGGGGATGCATAGTGATAGACTGATTAGAAGTTTGAAAGGGACAGCCAGAGCGTTGCAAAGGTGGAACAGAAAGGTTTTTGGTTTTGCTAACAAAAACAATCAAAGATTTGGAGGAGGAGTTGGAGAGGCTGCAGGAGACGAATATAGACCAGGGAAGACAACAGTAGTTGGTTGCAGAGCTTACAATGCAGAGGAATAGAATGGAATCTATTAACAGACAAAAATCGCGTGAGTTATGGTTAAAAGAGGGGGATCAAAATTCCAAATTTTTTCACTTGAGTACGGTGATTCGTCGACGGAGGAACAAGATTGATTGGATAAAGGATGACCAGAAATGGATGAATGGGGAAGAGGAAATTGCTAAATACTTCAAAAATAAGTTTGAGGACCTTTTCTCTTCAAGTTACCCCAGGCTGAGCTCGGACATCAATGATTTGCTTTGGGAGAAGCTTTCGGATGAGGATAACAGTCTTCTGATCAAGATTCCCTCAGTAGAGGAAATTAAGGCTTGTGTTTGGAGCCTCCACCCTCTTAAAAGCCCGGGGCCGGATGGCTTCTCTGGTATTTTTTTTCAGAAGTTACTGGGACACAGTAAAGTTTAAATTGGTTCACTTTGTGACTGAATGCTTCAGGTGTGGAAGAGTTTCGGAGAATTTTAACAAGACTTTCATAGTTTTGATTCCCAAAAATGACAATGCCTGTAACTTCAATCATTTCCGCCCGATTAGCTTGTGCAATTTTGCGTACAAAATGGTGGCAAAAATCTTGGCTAACCGTTTGAGTGGGGTGATTGAAAAGCTGGTTTCGCTGAATCAAGGTGCATTCATCAAGGGGAGGTGGATCGCTGAGAATTCAGTTATTGCACAGGAAGTGGTTCACCGAGTAAAGAAGCACAAGGGAAAAAAAGGATTAATGGTTATGAAAATAGATATGAAAAAGGCCTACGACCGTATGGAATGGACCTTTTTAACTCGAGTGCTCAAGGCTTGGGGATTCAGTTCGCATTTTCAGCAGATGATTCGCAGCTGCATTAATTTGGTCACGTTCAGTTTGGTGCTGAATGGAAACGTTTCCGAGAATATCAAGCCAAGTCGGGGCCTTCTCCAAGGGGACCCGGTCTCTCCTTTACTGTTTATACTTGGTTCGGAAGTCTTGTCTAGACTGTTGGGTAAGGAGGAAAGGGAAGGGAGGATACATGGTATCAAAGTGGACAGGAACGCTCCAGCGGTATCTCATATTCTTTGCGCTGATGATCTTTTGGTCATGGCCCGGGCAGACAAAAAAGAAGCAGAAGCTTTCAAGAAATGTTTCGATACTTATTGCTCATGGTCCGAGCAGGACACTAATGGTGATAAGTCAAGTATTTTCTTTTCGAGCTACACTAGGAGGAAAGTTAGAAAGGAAATTTTGGTGATCACAGGTTTTAAAGATATGGGAAGTTCTTCGATGTATTTGGGCAATGCCCTCATTATGGGTCGAAATAAATCAAATGACTTTGGATGTCTTAAGGAAAAGGTCCAAAAGAGGCTAGAAGGATGGAGTAGGAATTTTCTTTCAAAAGCCAGGAAAGCAGTGCTAATAAAATCTGTTATTCAAGCCATTCCCACGTATACTATGGCTACTTTTCAAGTCCTTAATAATGTTTGTAAGGCCTTGGACAAGTTGGTCAAAAATTTCTGGTGGTCATCGAGCTCAAGGAGTGGCAGATTTATGGCACTCAAGGCTTGGGATGATATTTGCCAACCAAAGAAGTTGGGTGGTTTAGGCTTTAGGCGGTTTGCGGACTTCAATATGGCTTTATTAGCCAAATTGGCTTGGAAGTTGGCCTCAGAATCTGATGCTCTGTGGACTCCAATTCTAAGGGCCAAGTACCTCCGAGGGCAGTTCTTTTTTCAACATGTCTAGAAACCGGGATCGTCTTTCGTATGGAAGGGTTTGCCGAATGCAAGACGGTGGATCATGAAAGGAGCTTGCTTCCAATTGGGAAATGGAAGCAATATAAAAGCTTGGAGTGATCCGTGGATCCCGAGTTTGGATGGAAAAATCCCTCGCCCAAGAGAATGAGTGATTCAGAGCAGGATCAACTCAGTGGCTGATTTGAAAGATGAGGATGGGGGAGGATGGAATGAAGATCTGGTGAGGAATATGTTCACAGAGGACACAACAATTGGCATCCTGAGTATAAGGGGGCCAAATGATGGTTTTGTTGATAAACTTATGTGGAGGGGGAACAAAGCTGGAGGATTCTCAGTGGGGAGCTGCTTTGAAGCTAACACATCAGATACTCAAAGGGAAGTTTTGGGTCTTTGGGGAAATTTGGAAGTCTAATTTACATGCAAGGTTCAAGATGTTTCTTTGAAGAGCCCTCTAAGGGGTGCTTCCTTCCAGAGATGTGATTACTCAGAGAATCGAAGAAAATGCTAGCTATAGTACTTGCGGGGCAAAAGAGGAAACACTGTTTCATATTTTAAGGAATGTCCAGCTGCAAGTGGGTCTCAGGTTGGATGGCTGGAGAGTCAATTCAATAGCTGAGATTATTGAAAGTTGTTTAAGGTCGAATTTTGATTGTTTTGTGTGTGTGGGGGGGGGGGGGTTTGGATTGCGAATCAACCTTTATTCTGCTGTGTTCTTATTTATTCTATTGTTGGCAGTTTAGAAACTTAAAATTGCACTCGGGGGAGGTTGACATGGTCAAGAAGGTGCAAATTTTGAATCAAGCGGTGGAGGAGTTTTCCAGGTGTAACACAAAAAGGAGGGGAGAGGGCCGAATAGAGGAGGGGATGGAGCGATGGTGCCCTCCCCCAAATGGATGGTTAAAAATCAACACGGATGCTTCTTTTAAAAATGGCAGAGCTGGTCTTGGCTTGGTGGTTAGAAACGAAGTGGGGGAACTGCTTATGATCCAATCCAAGGTGATGGACTATTCATCGGTTCTGGTGGCAGAGCTGGAGGAACTGATTTGGGCTTCAGATATTGCTGAAGGTGAAGAATGGCGAGAGGTTTTTTGGTCCTCTGATTCAGCTAGCATTATAAAAGAGATCAATGCTAGTGCTAATCCCGTTAATTGCGATACGAGGTTAGGAGTGCTCCAGATAAAAGATAAATGCAGTAGGCACAATTGGAGATTCTTTTGGAATGGTAGGACTTCTAATAGGGTTGCTAACTTAGTAGCTAAAATTTCCCTCAATAGAAACTTGGTTTTGTATTTTGATTCATCCTCTAAGAAGGATCTCCCCTCTCAAGTGGCTCAGGTTTTATACTTGGACATGCCAGAGGGGTTTGTTTTGTAATCATCTTCTTAGCTGAGGCTTTTTATGCTCTAATATAGCATTGCTTTTTACCAAAAAAAATATGTAATATATTTTGGTCTAGTGAGAAGAGCCAAGGTTGAGATGGTAGATTTTATAGTGTGGTCTCCTAACACGTTTATTATTTTGCAGTAATCAATTGTAGATAGCAATCAACAATTTCAAGCAAGAACATTAGGAACATCAAATCAAGCACCCAATCAGTCAATAGTGAACGATAAATTTATAAATCTACATGATATTGAATAACATGATATCCGAAAAGATAATCAATTGGTTTATTGTTGTTTGATATGGACTATCCTCCAGTTTATTATTCAATTTTAACAATCAAATCCGACATATAGCTATCTAGATTATGCCTCTATATTATGAAACACTATCAAATTTGTACAATTAATATACATAGATATACATTGTCCATGAAACAACTTATAAATTAATCTTAGATATATACATAAACATGGAACATACCAAGTGATATTATATAAATTTATACTTAACCTTAATTTGTTTATATACAACCCTATTGAGAAAATCAAATGTACTTGATTATATATCTATACATATTCATATATAAAAACCCTTCTGTTATTTTATTTGCTCTGGCTTCCTATTAAACTACTTATAATCCCCCATTCCCTGGAATATATAATGGCCTAATATTAATTAAGGATGGTACATATACATACATAATTAATCAACATATATATGCAGATATATCTACATCATAAGTACCATTGTAACAAAGCTGTGAGAGATTCGTTCAATTTGAGATTTGAGCATTTCTCCGAGTGAGAAACGGGACCTCTCAGGCGAGCTGGATCCATCGGTATCATTCTTCATATGAAAGACAATTGGAATGGGACCCATTTCTTTCTTCATCGACGACTCCACGATTTCCATGTCCACTTCATTCCCTGAAATGTCCCTCACATAGAATGCATTCACCACTTTCTCTCCCTGTGTTGCTACGTCTGCTCGAACCACCGCCAACCCGTTCTCTCTCAGAACCCTAGTTATGTCCGAAAGCAATCCTACCCTATTCTCTGCACTGAACTCTACTCGGATTCCCTGCAAAATTTCCATGTACATATATGCATATTATTCAAAACCAATTCTATTTGGGTAAGCATTTATGTGTTTATGATTCTGCTAGAAATGTGCAAACAAAGTCCTACATCTTCTAGATTTGAAAATATACAAGAGGAGTGGACTACTCCCCCTATTTGTTTAAACTTTCAGGGTAGAACTCCATTCCTCTCTCGGGACCAACAGATTCATTTCTCACCTCGCAAACTCGACGTTCAATGGCTGCCTCTAAGCACTTTATAACTCTTTCTTTCTCGCTCTCAGTATTCAAGGCGTGCCCGTCTACATGCCGTATGAAATACTCCTGCGATCACAACACAATAATGTTAGCAGGTTCAATAAATAGATATGGATATAGATATAGATATATTATAAAATACCTGGAAAGCATAATCTTGATGAGAAGAAATGGAAGCATGGAAGATGACATAATGCATGTCGGTGAGAGTGCAAACAGTATCGAACATGAGCCTCCGCCGATCCTTGCATTCTATACTGACCATGGAGTAACCCTTCTCCTGGCAGCTTTCGATCCACACCGCAGTCTTTCTCCCTTCCTCTGACTCTTCATCGAAGTCCCGGACGGAAAGCATCAGCTGGTGCAGCCTCCTTTCCACATTGGTCATGCTGCCTTGGTATCCTCTGAGAAAGCCTTTGGTCCTCGCCTCTTTGCCTTGGCTGTTAGCCTCCGTGGTGGCTCGGAGGACGGTGGTGAGGTGGTCTTGGATGGAGGCGAGGCGGTTGGGGTCTTGGATGGGGGAGCGTGTAGATTCATCGGAGATGTAAGCCACGCAGGCAAGATGGGCGTTATGGCTCCATGCATGAGCTTCTACAACGTTGCAATGGAGGTCGCCGAGGGCCGCTGAAATCTCTGAGAATAGACCGGGTCTGTCTGCTCCGGTCATTTCAATGGCTGTGTGCTCACTGGGGTTTTCATATTTCAAAACTTTACTAGCGGATGCAGAGTTGAGAGGCCCTCTGGCTGTTCCTATGGCCTGCAATTCATCATTAGTTAATTTGTTTTTATTCCTTAATTGGCAGTTTTTGGATGTGAAAGATTATCCAAGTCCACTGTTGTACGTAGGACCGTAGATATATATTAATAATAATAATATAGAGATAAGAGTTACCTGCTGGATATAGTTAATGATGTTCTGGTCTTTAAGTTTGTTGCCTCGCTCATCTTTAACATGAAATACTGAAAGACCGACGAGAGACATATTTGGTTATACAATTTAACCTAAAAACCATTGAAAAGAGTTTCCTCTATTAACTGGTACTCACTGTATTATGCAGTGAATGAAAATTGTCCAACTGAACCATAAAATTCACGGATTATAATTAATCATCGATAATAATGAATAATAAAATAATTATAATTAATGCAACAATATAGGGCCAAGTCCAGTTATAATATCCAACCTCAAAGAAAGTTTGATGGGGGAATAATTAATGGAAAAGAGCAAGCAAATGGGAGTACATTCATGCATGCATGGTACATACCATCCATGAACCATCCAGCATCAGAAGAAATGTAGCTCTTACAAATGGTAAGGTTCATGTCTGTCAATATTTGCACTACTTCCAAGAGAAGTCCCTGCTTGTTCACGCTGTCAACCTAAATACACAATTTTATACCTTCAAATTATATATTAACTTCATTTTCATTTATAATTAATATTAATTCATTTGTCTTGTTGAATTTGATTTTAGATCTTATTTGTTTTGGCATTGAGAATTTGAATTCTTCACCTTCAATATGAAAGAAAAATAAATAAATTGTAATTCAAAATACGTATACGTACCTTGACTACCGTGCAATCTTCGAGGCTTTCATTGTCGATGCAAGCCCTGCAGCTGCATGCAAAGCAAAAGAATAATAATTGATATTCTTTTCTTAATTATTGGGATTAATGAAGAGAGGAATTTATTATTTGGGAAAAAATGGCTTACGTGGGACCATTTATCCTCTCTGGGAGATTATCAAATTCAGGATCAAAATAAGGCCAACAAACTTTTTTCATGCTGCAAACTATAGAGAGAGAAAGAGAGAGAGAGGGAGAGTTCCAAGGAAAAAATAAAGAAAATTAAAGATTAGTCAAAAGTTTGAAATATATATTTGAGGCTAAAGCAAGATTTTAAAGGGTAATCAACTAACTAATCAAAAGTTTTGACCAAACAAATTCAATGCATGTTTTAAAACTTAAGAGGTGCCTAATGCCTTGCATTGCAAGCCAATGAAATCCACTCACTTTCCTATACAACAATGATAATGACTAATCTACCTTAATTTCAAAAAAATTAAAAAATAATAAACATAATCATAATTTCCATACTTTAATGACTTTTCATTAGAATTGAAATTAATGGAGCATTCAAAACACATTTATGCAAAACTTAATGAAGCACATCAAAAGTAGAATATGAATGCATATATAGTGGAGAGGAACATGAGAATTGATATGCATATATATATATATATATATATATATATATATATATAGACACACAGACATATACATATGCATATTCCATATGGAGGAGAAGAAGAAGAAAAAGAAGAAGGTAATTAAGGACAAGAGTGAGGCTTTAAATAAAAGGTTAATTACATATATAATGTATTAGCTAGCTAGTAGAACAAGCACGCAGTTAAGCTCATAACCAACCCAGCAATGCCCAAATATCGTCTGAAAGAGAGAGAGAGAAGAAATGAAAGATCTCTCAGTTCTCTCTCTTGAACAACAAATAAGGTTTATTAGAAACAAATGCACCTTCTCTCCCCAGTATATAATATATAAAGTATGAGAGAGAGAGAGAGAGAGAGGAAAGAATCAAGTTATAATTAGTATTTTGGGTTTCTAAATTAATGTGATCAGTAGCTTAAATAGAAATGAAGAAAACAAAAATCCTGTGGAAGAGATTGGTTTGAAGAAAATTCAGAGAAAAGGTTGTTTTGAGTGAGAGAGAGACACGTTATAGAAGTCAAATGAAACATATATATCAGGCCAACGTCTTTTACTGATTATTTTCTTCTCATTCTCAAGTTTTATATGGTGTACGCACGTAATTTCCTATGTTTGTGGCCTCCTCAATGTATGCAGACCCTTATGATAATAAGTGAATATCTCTCTCTCTCTCTCTCTATATATATATATATATATATATATATATGTACACTCCAAACTCAGTAACTAAATTCCAGATATTTCATCTCATTTTTTTATCATCATTCTTGTCCGAAAAGTAATACAATGTTAGCAAAGAGAAAATAAATTACGCATATAAATAATATAAATATTTTTTAAATGATGTGAAATTTTAATAGTGTTATTAAAAAAATATATAAAAGATTTGAAGTTTAAATTTTTAAAATAAATGGTGATTCAACATGGTACTAAAATTTAAAATTTTAGTTGAGAATGTAAAAAAAAAAAAACGAGGATTCATATTTTATTAGTTTAAATTTTTAAAATGAATAATAATTTTTTTTAAATCTTGTAGTTAAACACGTAGAATAAAAAATAAAAAATCTTAAGAATTTAATCTCAACCAATTTTGGAGCTGAGGATGATGGGACCCAACAAGTGGATGAAATTTTCTATTTGTTTCGTTGACACCAAATGGAGCAAGTTCTTCTCTCTCTTTGGCAAATCTAAATATCCATACATGAAGGTAATCTTTATTGTGATTAGACATTTCTCTAATAATTTGGCATTACTATTTCCAGTCATCTAATTTTTACAAAGTTTAATCACTCTCGCACGGAACATAACACAAACGGATAGCTATTTAATCTCTCTGAATGACCATGCAAAACCTGTACAAGTGCACCACAAACACTTGAATCCATTCATACTAGCTAATCAAACTTGAATTTGGGTTCTGCAATAATGTTGTAGAAAAGTATAATTTTTTTAAATATATATATATATGAAATTTCTAAAATAAAAATATATTTATTATAGAAGGACTTAATATATAAATTTAAAAGTTTTTATATATTGTGCTTTTAAAATTCATCATCCTCTGTTGGATTTCGTGTCCAATAATAAAGAGTTTGAAGATATATATATATATATATATATATATATATATATATATTCGCATTGACAACCATCAAACAAACGTTTATGGGGGAACACTAACATAAAGTCTTCCAATATTTATCGCCTTTCTTTCCCATGTGAGAGAAATTAACGACATAGATAATCGATCGAGAGGGATTGAATTTTGTACTTTCTAGGTACCATATTGCACCGAAATTCATACGTGAGAGAGAGAGATATTAAACTGAACAGTCTTTTTTTTTTTTTGCAGGAAAAAAAGTGTTAGTGTAGAACCTATATTACGAATTTTATTTAGGCATTAAAATCGCATTTGGTTTGCTGAATCTGTCTCTATCATAGCATTTTGAATGATAAATATAGATTATTGTATATATAGCAAAAAAATTAAGAACGTAAAAATTTAAATAGCATAAATATATATTTAAATCATAAATTTTTTTAATAATATACATAAAAATTATTTATGTTATTAATTAAATTACATATTAGCTTTTTTGTTTTTAGATATTTAACATATTAATTAAATTAAATCATAAATTAACTTTTCAAAAAAAATTACATTTATAAAAAATTCAGAATGTCTAATAAAATTTTTAAAAATAAATATTTAACAATGTTTAACCTATATTTGCTCGATAGTCACTAATATTAAAGTGTAATTTTTTTAAAATATTATTCATATTACTTATCTAATATATTTACTTTTACAATTAATATTTTTATGGATGTATCAAATCTTAGCTGCTCCACATAAAAATACTGTTCATTAAAAATGAAAATTCCAGCACCAGATTTTTTTAGTGCTTATTCACGAAACGTTTACTTTCTTCTCACGGTACGCTATAGCCGTAAAAGGTCAAAGCCAATTGGATTCCATTGATCTGATGGTTATCATTATCCAAGTCATTAATCTTAGCCGTAGATAACTTATACAAAAAGAAAGGGACCCATTTGCCGATTCCATGTTCACATTATAGTAAATAACCACTCATGGTTTAAGCCCAATTGACATTTAGTTCGTGAAGCTTCTATTTACATTGTCCAAATCTTTTTCATTTACCAAAAAAAACCTCGCACGTCTAAATCATTCGATCATATAATTTCAAACAATCTGAAATTAAAGGATAAAGATTTTTTTTTTCTCTTCTTTGTCATCCACATCCTCCTTCACATGATAGATATGGAAAGGAGCGAGTATAAACCAATCCAGACTAACTAACCTAATCTAACCAAATTGATTCAGTTTGTACTACGCCAAAAATTTTAATTGGCGACGCAAAATTAGCATCGCTAGTTGTAAATGGCAATATAAATATTTGTGTCATTGAAAAAACTATCGTTAAAAGTGAAAAGTATTCACAACGAACAATATGCGTTGCCAATTAAGAAGTTTTTTGGCGACGCAAAGCGTCGTTGAAAATGAAAGACATTGACATCGCATGCGTCACAAATTCTCCACCAAATTGGTGACGCATGCATCGCAATTTTTCCACCAAACTAGCAACGCATGTGTCATAGTTGTTCCTATATTCAAGTACAATTATCCCCATTTTGTGTTGAAATTTACCATGAATAGCGACGGCAATTGACCATTTTTTGCAAAAATTATTCTTCGCTGATACCATTATTTGGTGACAAAATTCGTCACTAATTATTTAGACCATTTTTTTAAAACAGCAGCAAATTCCTATTTAAGAAGTCGATGGATAATTTAAATTTAATTGTATTGACAAATTAAACATTTTTTAAATCTCATTTGAATATTTTATAAAAGTAATTTAAATGTATAAATATAATTAATTAAAATGAAACAAATTTAAATTTCATTATCTTTTATAAAATGATGAATGACTTATTGCAAATTATTAATTTAGTAAAAATGAGAATTAATTACTAATTTAATATAACAAATTCAAAAAGAAAAAGTAAATATATACAAATAATGCAAACATCAGAATTACAAGCAGTTAAATATTTCCATAAATACAATAATTAAATGTGACATTTTTTTTGTCATCTAAAAGTGTATATATATATATAAACAAAAATACTATATATATCTTACTATGATATGAATGGGAGCAAAGCAGCTGTCCATTCTGCTCTAAAATGGTTGATATACTGCTGGGTCCAAACACTATCTTGGAACTGCACATACATACCAAACAAGTAGTTAAAATAAGTATTAATTAATAATATCAATTCTTACTAAGTGTAAAAATGTTTTAATTATTACCATGTCCGCTAAATTTCCTCGAGCAACATTATTTACTATGATGTCCCTCATGATTATCATCACATAATACCCACATTCGGTATTTCCTGGTTATTTTACCGTCTATACAAAAGTGATACAAAATAACAAGTTAATCATTATATTAAATAGCTAAGTAATTTCTTTCTCCACATACAATATTAATATGTATTTAGAATTATGAATAAATATTTATGTGTAAAAATCTTATTTATTTATGTATACAAATCTTATTTATATACCTTTGTTTTAAGCCATCTAAGTTTTTCGTAATGAACGTTTTTTCGTTCGTTGGATGTACAGTTTCAAGACAAGTATGCCATATTTGTACATTATGCATGCATTATATATATCACCAGAAATAATATCAGCAATAAATATTAATTATTAAATTTTATTAATAATCATCCACATATATAGTTAATTATGCAGACTTACATATCCAACAAACCCCTAAAGTCGGCCATTCTATGACGGTTGTTCTTCGGAAGCGCATCATGAAACAATGCGACTGCTAAGTATGGGGTCAACAACACCCAACATCCAATGGTCTCTACAAAAGGCATTAATTACAAATGTTTAAATAAAAGTCAAATAATCCATTGTAGTATTAGAAAACTTATAGTACCCTAACCAGTACGGAAAATACCATAGTTGACCCATTTCTGCATCTCTCCATCGCAACAAAATTTTTAGTTCTCGCTCATTATCCTTTCTACATTGGCTATATCATCAGGGAGGCATAAAATAATATTTTCCTAGTTGTGAACCCATCAGTCAGGAATGTAAATGCCTAAGCATTGAATTATCATTTACATAATTAGTTGTATGTAACAAAACAATAGTAATAAAATATTTAGCAATTAATGCAATAAAGTTGGAATTATGTACCTTACGTAGAACAAAATGCAAGACTGTTGCAAATCTTGCATGTAACAAAAATCTTGGATATCTTTCATTGAAATTGATATACACACTTCATGGCCCATAACTTTCGGTGCCAAGGAGGCCATCCACATGTGATAAATGACAAAAGGGTCGATCCATCTTAACAACTCTAGAATTGCAGGGCTAAGTTCTAATTAGCATGCAACGTCAAATTCAACAGCATCAGCATCTGTCGGCTCGGCCTCTATTGGTGTAGGCCTTTGGGACCTATGTGAGCCATTTGATCCTACAGCAACCACCTGTTTGCCCTTTGATGTTTTCCTATTCTCATATTCCTAAAACCAAAATAAATAAAAAACATGTTAGTATCACAAATTACCTAAAATATATATGCAAACATATTTCCATTTTGAATATATCATATTATATACCTCATCAGATGGCAGAATAACAAGATGATAGGGCCACACCACGAATGTTTCTTCTACCTCTTTAACATATACCATGCCGAATGAGGGTACAGGTAACAATGTAGTCCGATCAATCACTTCGTTCAGTGAGACTCTAACATTATCTGTTCCTAATTCTATACCATGACAAACTAAACTATTGGTTGTCAAAGTCCCGGTTGCCACAACTTTATCTCTTGTCTCTTCTGCAAGCTCATATACAATGTCCTGCATTTCAATGACATATTAGAAAACATCAGCAGGTTATTATAATCAATATTAAGATATATAGTAAGAATTTAATAATGGTACACATATATCATGTTGTACAAATGTAGGATCACTAGGGGGAACAACTGAAGCACGAGGAACAAGCTGAGTGCCCAAATTAGTAACATCATCGTGTCAAGCACTGCTTGAATCTGCTGCATGACATGATCCATGTGTAGGTGACTGCGGTGGTAGGTCAAGCCTGCATGTAGCAGCGAGATCACATACGTCGTCCACTGCCCCTTTCTTCCGGACATCGTCGAACAGACTACTCCAAACCTGCTTCAATTTCTCTATCCTCGCATTTTGCCTTTGGATATTTGCATCAACATCGGCTTCGTTCTTTTTTTTTTTGTGCTTCGCCATGGTGTTTTGAAAAAATTCTTGACCATGTACCATTTTTCCTTTCCTCAAAGCCGACCAGGATACTCCTCGGACCCGAGGGTTTGTGTAAGCACATCATTTAGAGGAAAGGCATCAAGAATGACTTTATTGACATTTTGCTTTAGAGCATGCTACAAAAAACAGTGAATTGAAAAAATTATATGGTTAATTATGCATAATTAATGTAAAATATATGACCACTAATTTGGAATATAAAACTCACGATGTTTTCAACAATTGACTCAACCTCTGGATTGTCTACCCGTCCATCTTTCTTCGTTCTTGCTTGTATCCAAAGCTCGTCGTGCTCGATCGGTTCAGTGGTGCCTCTTTCAACTTGCTACAAATTTAAACATGCATTAAACATATGGAAATTGATTTTTCGATTAAAAAACTCAATCTTAATGTGTGTGCATGTATATATATTTATATATATTATGTACCAACTCCGCCTCTAACTGCGGATTTCCCTTACAGCCAAGTTGATGGGGATATTTGTTCCCTTGCCGTTTTTCCTTTCGATCCGCACTTAACTTCTGTAAATATTGACATCATATATTTTAGGATAAATTAATGTTTTATAAAGTATTTGACACATGCATAATTAAAACATATATGCAATTTGGATATTATTTTTACCTTGAAATCTTCACCAAGCCTCTGGTTGAGAAATAAATATCACTCTTCTTGCTTGATGAAACTATACTTGTGACTAGGTGGGTACTTGAACTGCTTGGGTTCTGTCAAGTATGGGGTCACATACTTCTCATACAGCTTGTGCTTAAACCTCCTCCACTTCCCAACACAATCTCTAAGAGTATGGTCTTTTTGAGAGTCATCTTTGCGTGAATAACTCTATAACAACATCAATGTCAGTATTTAGTAAATAACAAAATAATGTAATTTGGGTTTAGGTTTATATATGCCATGGAATATTACCTTTAATAAAACCCATAGGTTATCTTTTAATGCTGGAGACACATCGTTCCAACTTTTAATGCAAATCGGTATCGTGGAATGAGTGATTGAGCTCTCCAAGTTGACCATCTTCACAGCTTCCTTGTTTAGTGGAGCTCCATGCTCATTGTATCGTAGCTACAACTACTTTGCATCAGCCTCTTTTCTAAACTCTGTTACCATTGTAGGTCCCCGACCTTTCCGTTTAGGAATTGGAACACTTGGACCGGCATCATCATCTGTAGATGAAGGCTTATCGAGAGGAAGAACAATATCATCCTCGTGTGGATACATTAATCTGTAACACACAACACAGTCACAAAAACAAATATGCATGCATTAATTGTTAAACAGTCCTAATTTAAATGCGTCGCCTATTGCTTATATTTTTTAAATGGTCTACATATGTCGTCTTTTACTTATAATGAATTGTCGCCTAATTAATATATAGTTTTAATGTCCTAATGCGTCGATTATTGCTTACATTTTAATTTGAATGGTGTCCATCCGTCGCATATTTCTTATATTTTAAAGGTCTACATATGTCGCCTATTGCTTATAATGCATTGCCTAATTAATATATATTTTTTAATATATAATGGAAGGCATAATGTTCACCTACATAACAAAAAATTGAATGAATGCATATTTTTCATGTCACAATTGAATGCGTAAAACCGTATCCATTTTTATTCATATTTTTCATGTTCACCTATATACCAACAAACTGTATACATTTTTATCCATATTTTTCATGTTCACCTATATATCAACAAATCTTATACATTTGTATCCATAAATGTATAACAACAAAACTCATGGGATATATCATAACGGCTCCATAAAGACAACTCATAACCGTATACATTTTTAATATTAATATTTGTATAACAACATCCAATTATAGACAACATCATAAACATACAAACAATCATATTAAACACAATCACCATTTGTCTAACATAATTTTATTTATCCATTTTCTAAAAAAAATATAAAAATAAATTTAATAAAATCTTCAAACATGCATACTCGAGTCCGGTGGCGCCGTATAGGAAAACTCAGAGTATGCTCCTGCGACCGCATGTAGGAAGAATTCCCCTAGAGTCCGATAGTGGAGTGCAAGAAGAAGTTGCCGACAGTCCAAAGGCGGCAGGAATGAACCCGACAGTCCGGCGGCAGGTGTACGAAGAAATGTAGTAGATCAGTTTGAATCCAGCAATAAAACACTCGGTTTTATTTTTTTAATGAAAATAAACCGAGTTCGAGTCCTGCGAGAGCAGCGTGTATTTTTGAAATGCACTTGGGTTTGAGTCTGGGGGCGAGTTCGAGTTTGAGAGGATGAAAATTTGAGAGAATACACTCGGTTTGAGCAGGGAAATGGGGGGGAAAGTGGAAAATAAATTTGGGTTGGTGAAAATTTATCACCATAAATTTCACAATTGGCAATGCAGGCGTCGCTAAAGGTCTTTAGCGACGCTAGCGTCACTAAAAGTCTAATTATTGGCGATGCTAGAGTCGCTATATGTCTAATATTGGCGACGCTACCCAAATTTGTTTTTTTTATAATATAATTTAATATTTACAATTATTGATTTTAGTTCAAATGATATAATTTTATTTAATATATAGTAAAAAAAATTATGAAATATTATATAATTTAGATTTAGATAGTTAATATATATTAAATATTTAAATTATATATAATTTTATAATTTAATATATATATATATATATATTTTTGTAATTATATACTATCAATCATATTCCATATCTGATATCATATAAACATACGTATATATGTATAGTGCATAATGTATGTATATATGTTTATATCAATTCATGCATACATATAAACATACATATAAAAATATGCATGAAATATTATTATATATGTATGTTTAAGTTGGAATATTATGGTATGCACAAAGTTCTCATACATGCAAATATAAATGATATATCAAATCTAAATCTAATAGTTTTAATAATATGGATTTTATAATTTATATGTTATAACCATATATATATATATATAATTTAAATTCTTTATTAAAAAAAATGCCACGCAATGGCGACACCGGCATCGGTATAGGTCTTTAGCAACGCAACGCTAATACATGGAAATTTTACAACGCTAGCATCGCTAAAAGTCTGATTATTGGCGACGCTAGCGTCGCTATATGTCTAATATTGGCCAATACCCAAATTTTTTTATTTTTTTTATAATATTATTTAATATTTATAATTATAAAATTTAGTTCAAATGATATAATTTTATTTAATATATAGTAAAAAAAATTATATGTATTAAATAGAAAATATTTAGATTAATGCTCATAAATATTTATTAAATATTTAAATTATATATAATTTTCATATCCACATCCCTTCACAATCATCATGAAGATAAACTTTTTCTAAGTCTTTGTCACAGTAAACATCAATGTCGTCCTCCACATATGGAAGACGATCGGCAAACAGGTTATGATTCATCATAGTGTCTTCGTCATGATCATCTTGTTCAACATCAACAAATACATCGCGTTGTGGTGGAGATAGCACTACTGACCAACGTGGATCAAGTTGATCCTCAACATAAAAAATTTGCTTCGCTTGTGAGGCCATGATGAATTGATCTGATTTGTGACCTAACTTATTAAAGTTCACATATATAAAACCTAAATCATCAGTTTTCACACCAATACTGCTGTCAACCCAATCACACATAAAAACAGTGACGCGGAAACGAATGTAATTGACATCCCAAATTTCTTTTACTTTACCATAATAAGTCATATCTGCTAAAATAGGATTATTGTCCTTTGCTGTTGCATAATGCATGCCTTGAGCTACTATCTTGACTTTGCTATTTGTATGACACATTTATTGTCCCTTTCTACAATGTTGAAACAAACCCCTTTAATGACATAACATTCATGCTTTGTTACCACCCATTGTGAACCCTGTGCAATCCACCTCAACATTTCATCCACATTACAAGTCAATTTACATCGCTCGTCGTCAACCTATTAACATCAAATATTGAAAGTAATTAGTAGATTGAGGAGCAATAAATAAATTGTGTCCACTTTTAACATGCACCAAACAATATATAAATGTGCGGTTGTGTTTGTCTTGAATCCATTTTGCCATCTTTCCTCTATTTTTTTATCGGCTTTTAATGCTTCCAAATGAAAACTGACAATACACAAAAAACAAAATATTAAAACCGTATTATGTGAGTGCAATATGCAATAGATAGTGCAATGACAATAAAACTCCATACCTGCTATATGGCTCCACCTCTGAGGAATTTGAAAGAATGGTCATATGGACTTGCTCCCAAAGCTTTTGATTAACTAGGTACATTTTTCCACCTTTAATAGGGGCACCGACATCATCATTGTCATTCAGCCTTTGATATCTGCTAATAGGGTTTCCAATTGCACCTAACCCTCGTTGGTACTCACTACAAAACTTTATTGCTTCTTCAGCTATATAACTCTCAGCAATGCAACCTTCTGGACGATTTTTGTTGTGAACATAACTCTTCAATATCTTCATGTACCTCTCAAATGGGTACATCCATCTGAAATACACTGGTCCACACAATCGAACTTCCCGTACAATGTGCACAGTTAAATGAACTATTACATCAAAAAAAGATGGTGGAAAGAACTTCTCCAGCATGCACAAAGTTCTCACAAGATCACTATGTATGGCATCAAAGGATGCAGTCTCGATTGATTTTTTACATATTAAATTAAAGAAAAAATAAAATATAGCAATTGTAGCTCGCACGTTTGTAGGAAGCACCGGCTGTATTGCAAAAGGCAATAGTTGCTGCATCAATATGTGATTATCATGGGACTTCATCTCTATCAGCTTTAAGTCATCCATTTTCACAATATTCCAAAAATTTGATGAATAACCATCAGGAACTTTTAGCTCTGCCAAACAGCAACAAAATATATTTTTCTCTTGTTTGGATAATGTATAACATCCAAACGGCAAAAAAGTTCGTGCTCCATGTACCGATAGGGCCAATTCAAGCTGTAGGCCCATATCCACTAAATCCAGCTGCGCATTTATTACATATTTCATCTTACCTGGAATATTAAGCAATGTACCTATTATGCTTTCACAAACATTTTTCTCAATATGCATCACATCCAAGTTGTGTGATATATTGAGATATTTCCAGTACTGTAAGTCAAAAAATATTGTCTTTTTTTCCAACATTGCTTAACGTCATATCCGCATAAATTTTTACCTCCCCCTGTGTTGTCAAAAGTACAAGCATTAAGCTTTTCCAATATTTCCTCTCCAGTAAATGGTATTGTAGGCTCTCCAAATTCTTGAAACCCATTGAAAGCCTTTTTTTTTTTTTTTTCTTTTTATATGGATGATTATGAGGTAAGAATCTTCTATGTCCAACAAAACTCATTTTTCTACCATGTGCAAGCGAATAGCAAAAGTGTTCTCATTGCAAATTGGACATGCATGGTATCCCTTCGTTGCATGACTGGCTAAGTTGCCATAAGCTAGAAAATCATTTATTGTCCATAGCAACACTGCCCTTAAAGTGAATTCCTCTCGACGATAAGCATCAAAAGCTTCAATGCCTTCATCCCATAACTTTTTCAAGTCTTCAATTAAAGGCTCCAAGTATACATCGATACGGTTGTCAGGCTGTTTAGGTCCCGATATTAGAAGAGTCAACATCATGAATTTTCGCTTCATGCACAACCAATGAGGAAGATTATACACAACAGTGATCACAGGCCAAACACTATAGACATTACTCTGTAAACAATGTGGGTTCATTCCATCGGCTGCAATACCAAGTCTAAGATTTATATCTTCTGCTGCAAAGTCTGGCCAATAACAGTCAACAAATTTCCAACCTGGGTGCTGCATTTTGCTTTTACAGTCTTTCTCTCATTTGCATGCTACTACAAATTCTTAGCAGTTGAAACATTGTGAAACATTCTTCTAAAATGTGGAATCAATGGAAAATACCATAAAACCTTAGATGGAATTTTTGTAATTGTGTTATAATTTTCAATTTTCCATATGGATGACCCACATTTAGAACATAGCATTAGATCCGCAAACTCTAAAAATTCATCCACACCTTTGGCAAAACATGTGGATCGTCTATCCGAATATATCCATGACTTATCCATTCGACAATATATTATTTGAGTAATTAATGCAGTAATCTTCGTATTGCATCAACATATGAAAGTAACCAAAAAAGAAAATTTATAAATTACAAAACAAAAACATTTATGTGCATGAATAGTGAGTATTAAACATATAAATACCGCTTAATATATATGTGTAAATTAATCTTACTTGCAATGTGCAACTTTGGTTGAGTTTGTTTTCAGCTTCGTATGATGATTCTGCGCATGGAAAAAATGATAGATCGAGAAACTAAAAGTCACTTAATAACGTCAAATATAAATATAATTTATTGCAAATATAAAGAGGTGGATGGAAATTAAATGAGGCATTCAATACAAGTTGGTAGACAAATCGTTGACCAATTTGAATTTAAACACACTTTTAGCGACGATCTTCGTCGCCCTTTGCAAATTGGACAGGAGTATTGGTGATGCAAGCATCGCGAATGTATAGATTTAGTGACGTTTCTGTCGCAACATCTTATTTATTTTTCACTAAATTTACATATATAAATTAAAGTTTAAATGTTTCAATAATGAACATTGTTTTTTTTTTTAATTAAGCTTGTTTATTGAATTAATGTAATATTAATTGTTTATTGAACATATTCATTTAAATTTATATGATCGTTCATTGATTAATTTTTAAAATTTATATCTTAAGTATTATTTATTATTGTGTTTTCTATTTTTGGTGAATAAATTAAGGCTCTTCTNGAATATACATATATATATACAAAATAATATCCAATGAAATATATAAAGTATTTTTATTGATATTACACAAACAGGTTTACATATATAAATTCTCCATATGCATCTCGAGCATATTATCGAGTTTAGATTAAATTCTACAGATCTTGGCAAATGCAAAATAATCAAGAGAGCAGAAGAAAAAATGCGTGCCTTGTCCAAGTATTAATTGATTGCCGTTCTTTGACACTGGACAAGGAATCGTAGTGTACTAGCAATGGAACATTTGATCTTTAGAGATAGGTGAACTACCTGAGAAATAGATCGACGATTTGAAGTGGGTTGAACGCCTAAAAGAGCATAAATATCATAAATATTTCATCATTTGCTTCTATTTTGAAATAGTATCAACTAAGAGATAAACCAAGAAGAATATCTAAAGAAATAAAAAAAAATTGCTTTATTCAATACATGCATAGTTGGATTTTTTTTTCCTTTAGTCGAAGATTATTTTATTATTTCCTTTTATTTTGAAATAATTTCAGCTGAATAATTTGGCATAAAAGCTAAAACTATTTCAAAATAGAGGGCAAGAAATATATATATATATATATATACGTAAAAGAGAGAAACGAATCATGAAAGGTGGATTGTTAACGTAAGGATGTGCCTATTTATAGATAGATAATGGTAGGTGCAAATTAAATGTTAGTAGGTTGGAATTAAAATGTTTAATTTCAGCTGTATCATTTATTCGGCAACGCTAGCATCGCTATTATATGTTATTGGCGACGCCAGCATTGACAATTTGGAAGTTATTCGCGACGCTGGCGTCACAATTTGGAAGTTATTGCAATTTGGATATTGTTGATTTTTTTTTCTTTTCGGAATAATGTTTCTTTTACAATAATAGATGAGTGTTGTGGTATATTTTTTATCAACTCGCAAGTGTACGAATCAACAAGTAATAAAGTGGATTCCTTTTAGAAAGGAAACCGCTATCGATCCCACGAGAAATAATGTCTCTAGTTATTGAAATTAAATAAATTATGAATTAAACCTAGAAAAGTAAAAAAGTGTTTTTTGAAAGATCATTGTTGTGTAACCAAGCATGAAATAAAATGAAAGCAATAATAAAAAATAAAAAACAAGGCAGCCAGATGTATTATCAAGATTTTAAGAAAACAAAGATTATGACTTCACCACTATTACTCCTTAAATAGCCCTAATGTGTTATATATTCATAGGTTAACTCCTTTTTGACCATAAGTGACTAGAAGTTGATTCCTCAATGCATTCTAATCTAGCAAGCACAACGTATTTAATTATTCCTAATATAAATACAGAAATTTAAGCCCTAAAACATGCAAACCTAATATGTTCTTGTCAAAGTTGTCACTAAGGCATGCAATATTCCTATAACCATGTACTTCATTGCCCATCCATATTTATATCCCTTATTCCTAAGTCAATATAAATACTAAATCAATCCACTTTTCATGGAAAGCATTAAGAACTTCAATGAAATATTAACCTTAACGTGAATCAAACTCAAACATACATTAAACACTAAATATTCGTAATAGGGTTACATCATAATCCTCATAGAAAAATTAGCTACACATCATCTCTAAACTATCCATCAAATAAATAAAAGATAACATAGTTTAAATAGCAAAGAAAATAAGAGAAAAAAATCAAATCCAAAGTTGATGGCTGCTGGAAATTGGTTCTTCAATCTTCTCTTCTTGGCTTTTCAAAACTATGATCCAAGTCACAAGGTTAACTCCTCCAATGGCTTGACTGAAATTCTTCCTTTTACTAGGCTTCATTATCACAATCTTACTATGAAATAGCACTCAAAACTAAATATAAAACCTTAATAAAACTGATGTTTTCCATGTGAATGGAGAGAAAAACGATCAGCCGTGAGGGCTGGTGGTGAATGGTGTGTATGTCTTTCAATAATGTATGGTATTTATAGGAAATGTTTAGGAGATGTTTAACCCTAAAACCCTTCTAAAACCTAGAGAATATAGGAGATGATATGTAAACTCAATCTCCAACTCCTATCTTCCCTAGTATGGTCGGCCACCTCAAGGATTTTAAAGTAAATTGTGTCTCATGTTCACACTGAAAGATAAGGAAACATTCCTAATCTCTTTAGGAATCCAATTAATATGCAACTCTAATTCCTTTTAGTCTAGATATTATTCCAATTAATATGATTAGAATAATTTGACCTTCCATGTGGCATATGATGTGGAAAATTTTGTACACATGGCTGAAGTGTGGTGACATGGTAGTCCAATCATCAATAGCATCCTAGTAAGCCAAAATACTTTCCTTTATATCTTCTTTGACCGCCAGGCGGATTCCAAGTACCTTTTGGATGACCAAATGGACTCTGAATTCATTTATTCTAGTTTCAAAAGTCAGGTATATGTCTTATATTTTCAGGAATATCTTGTTTGCACAATTTGGACACCTGGAAGACACTCAAATTCTAATTTCTCCAAGATGGTGTAAATCTGCCGCAATTGTTGGAAATATTGATTTTGTAAATTGAATAGGCACTGATTGGCTAAACCGTTTCCAATGACACTTTGCAGCATTCAAGCCTATTGAATAAGGAATCATTTTTAATTGAAATCGCACAAAACCTTAAAGTGTGGCTCCAAATATGATTTTCTCAGTAAAGGTTGCGCAGAAATACAGTAATTCTAGCATTTGTCTTTCTTTTACTGAAAATAAAAAAAATACAGTAATTAAGTATTTTTCATCAACAATTAATCATAAACTAGCTTAAATTCAATATAAAAAGTGGCATAAAAACATTAACATTTTATGCCTATCAATAAGTTTACTACAAGTACTTCAATATGTTATAAATAAATTGATCGATCAATTAGCAAACATAAGTTTTTCAACGACAATATAATTTAACTATTTTATTAAATATTGTAATTTAGTGTATTAATGTTACAATAAACAAGCTATAAAGGGAGAACCAAAGGTAGGTGCAAATTAAATGTTAGTAGGTGCGCATTAAATATGATGGTGAGGTTATTGGCAATGCTAGTGTCACTAGATATAAAGGTATTAGCGATATTGGTGTCGCTAAACTAAATTAACCGTCAATGAATTATAGATTTAGCGATACTAGTGTTGCAAATAACCCTATAACCTTAACTTAATTTATTAAAAGCACTTCAATATGTAAGTTACAAAAAAAAAAACTGTACTGAACTCTATTAAAAGTACTTCAATTTTATAAATAAAATAATCGATCAATAGCAAATATGATTTTTTCAAGGACAATAATATAATTTTACTATTTTACTACATATTGAAATTTAGTGAATTAAGGCTTCTTACCTATACATATATGCGCTAAAAGAAAATATATATATATATATATGCATATATATACAGAAAAATATCAGCATAAAAAAATTAAAAAAAAAAGTTTATTTTAAATTGATATTACATAACAAACAGTACTTTCTTAGAACCGATATATCGAACATGTTTTCATAAATTCTCCATATAGGTCTAAAAATTTAATTGGAAAATGATCGACCTAGTCAGCATATCAGGTTTACATTATAAATTCTCCATCGATCTCGACAAATGAAAAATAATCGAGCTAGTCTGCAGATAATGTTGAGCTTTGTCCAAGTTTTGATGGTTATTCTCTGACACATAGGCTTGGACATGCATTCATTGCAAGAACAATGAAACATTTCATCTTTAGGACCCTGAACTACATAAGGCACATAGATCGTCGATTTGTAGTGGGTCGAACATTTTAAAAAGCGTCAAGATCATAAATATTTCATCATTTGCTTCTATTTTGAAAGAGTATCAGCTAAGGGATATACCAATAAGAATATCTAACAAAAATTAATATTTTTTTTTTTTGCATTATACATATCAAACAATATATTCAGCATCTTGACTTGCTGACTCATTCTTTGTAGCTGCTCCTAGCAATGAAGCTCCTCTTCAATCCTAGTTTACCCAAGATTGTTGCTTTTCTATCCAGCTTCGACCCCCATCTAAAGAACATAGAATGAAACCTTTGATCTGTAGGAAGGTGAAATACCTAAGGCGTATAGATCGACGATTTGTAGTGGGTCGAACACATCAAAGAGAGCAATGGTCAAGAATATTTTAACAGTTTCCTTCCATTTTGAAAGAGTATCAGCTAAATCGAAGACAAAAAAAAATGTTAGAATATTTATGCATATATATTTGTGAATTTTTTCCTTTTCTGATGATTGTTTCTTTTACAATAATAAATGATTCTCTTTCAAAATAGAGGTATGTATTTATAGATAGAAAATGGTATGTGTGAATTGATTATTTTGCTATTATAAAATAATTGTGGTAGGTGTGAATTAATTTTTAGTGTGATATGAATTAAATACCGAGGCATACATGTTAGTCCAAATACCTTTTAATATGATTATTTTTCCTCATTCTTTTAGAAAAGGTGACATTAGCATCACCAATATGAGAAAACGCGACGCTAGTGTTGCCAATTTTCCTTTCAAATTTTCTCAAATTGTAACGCTGGTGTGACCAATTGAAGAAACGGCGACACTAGTGTCACCATAAGTGTACAATTTTATCTTCTTTTCCTTACAAATATTTTTTGCTGCGTAAAATTTTCGCTACATTGGAAAAAATTTGTTGCGAAATATATTTTAAGTGTCACCAATTAGTTTTTGCACTTAATTAATTAGCAACATGTTAAGTTATTGTGTCATGAATTGTTGTAACGCGCAAATATTTCACGACATATGAAGTATATGTGTCACGGAATGTATTTGGCAAGCAAATATTTTGCGACACTTGTTCAATGGGTGTAGCTGAATGTGTTTGCCGCGTAGATTTTTTGTGACACTTTTCGAATGCGCGTTGCTAAATGTATTTTGCGGGCAAATTTTTCGTGACACTTTTTGAATGCCTATCGCGAAATGTATTTGGTGAGCATATTTTTCGCTACACTTGCCTAATGTGTGTCGCCGAATATGCTTAACGCCAGATTTTTCACAATGTTTTGTCGAATGCGTGTCGCCATATATTTTTCGCACACATTTTGGTGACATTTTTGTGTCGCTGTTTTGTTCAAATAAAGACAACGCACTATGTTTGTGTCGCCAATTAGTTTTTTGCGACGCAATTTTTTTGGTTCGTCGCATATTTGGTGTCGCCTATTAAGGTTTTTGGCGTAGTGTTGGTTCCTGTTTAAAGTCAGTTTGGTTCGATTTTGACGAATTTAAATCAAAAATGATTATACATAGACTTGTCAATGTGTCGTATTGTTTTGTATTGTATTATATCGTCTTCATGTCAAAATTTGTTCATCCAAATCTAACCTATTAAGTTTTCATGTTGTAATATACAAATTTAAACCCTCAAAAATACGTATGGATTTGTGTCATGTTAAGCTAAATTGTATGATCTTGACATGTCATATCGTATTTGTGTCAAAAAATTTCACATAAACTCAGCCCGTTAAACTTTCATGTTGAAATATACAAACTCAAACCCTCAAAAATTCATACTGATTCATGTCGTGTTAAGGTATCGTGTTAAAATTTATCATGTCTAATTATACACATGCATATATATAATTTTTTAATATTTTATTATTATTAATTATATTACCCCCCCAAAAAAAAAAAATTTCCATGGCGAAAAAATTTAAATTTCAATCAAAATTAAAAAGGACGCCGAAAAAAGAGACACAAGGACGAGCATTGAAAAGAAAACAAAAAAAAATCACAGAAACACACTACCCTTGCACCTTCCATGCCCTATATAAAACACACTGCAAGGGTGGAGAAAAGACAAAGGCTTTACCCTCTCTGCCTCATTTCCAGCCTTTGGTAACACAACTGCCTTGGTCAATGGCAATGTAAACTCCACCCTAAACTTTAAACACACCGCCCAATATCGTCTTCAACCTCCGTCACTATGATTATTTTTGGTTTAATTATTTAGGGTATTCAACACCAAATATATTATACTTATAAACACCAAAAATACTAATAAATGTCAAAATGCCAGTCAAAATATGATATTCTAGTAATTACAAGTCATAATGTCAACAACCAAATTACATATAGTCATATTACATACATCTACATTGATAATCAGAAAAATAAAAAATAAAAATGGGTCAAAATTTTTTTAAAAATAAAAATTTCTACCACTGTTGTCATCGCTTTGTTCTGGAATGTCGCCATCGTCGAATCACATCCATTTGGACGGTCTCATCCAAAAGCGATGCTCCAAGAATGAGTAATAAAAAATGAACAGTGGCTTCTTTCTTGACATAGCACTCATCACAAATACGTGCAACACAGCAAAAAAATTGTCTGCAGGGCTCCTATGACGATCGACAAAGAGGGTTGATGGTGACGATGGTGGGGAAGCTCGCCCATGTCTTGTGGCCCTCCTCTTTAACTGCTCTAGTGGTGGACTTGTGGACATCTTCTTCCCCTATGGTAGGGAATCCGATAGAACCAGCACCTATTTACTCTTGTCTGCCATGGGATTCAAAAAGAGATTGGAATGGGGTTTGAAAATGGAAATGTTTAAAGAGGAAGTTTGATAGAGGTATTTATAACGTCATTGTTTGGGAGTCTTTTTATTTTTAAGGAAGCATGTTTCCCTTTAGAAAACACATGGCCATTGAATAGAGCGATGTCAAACAAAAGATGAAATGTCTTGTACTATCCTGTATAGCCTTATCAAAGGGCAGTACGTCACGCTGCTCAACCAGCCCCACACCGCTTTTATGTTGGGCGATGTGGAATAAACTATGACGTGTGAGATATGAAAAGATGGGACTTCTCAACTTCTTCACACCGCCTAACTAGCCTCACACCGCCTAACCAGCCTCACACCACCATTAGATTGGGCAGGGTGTGCAGTCACCCAAAAAATACACATATCGCCCATACTTTACACACATCATCCCAAAAATTGCATATACCGCCCAAGTGTTGGGCAAGGCAGGTAATGTTGTGTTCATCATCCGTTTTTCTTGTTTCTCCTTATTTTCTTTCTTTTTTTTTAAAAAAACAAAAAAAAATGGTTGACAAAAAGAAAATCAAATAAACTAAGTGAACAAAAAAAATTCCTTTTTAAAGATAAAAAGTTTGAAAATAGAAAAATAGAATCAGAATATTTCCATCCTAGTTGGTTTGAACCCTAGGGAGCAATACCCTCCTAATTTCTGGGTAGTTCTAATCAAGAATGAAAATATCAGTATCGACGGAAATATCGATGGAAATATCGACAGAATATCGATATCGATAAAAAACAAAAGAAATGACGGATATTTATAGAAAAATATAGAAATTTTTTTATGAAACTTCAGGATATGCTTATTTATTAGATACTTTATCAATTAAACTATAAAAATTGAAAAAATATTGAGTGGAAATCATATTTATGATAATTAAGAGGTTTATAATACTCACTGATAAGAACATAATTGTTATTAATTAAGTAATGAATTATTCATTAATTAGAATAATAATACAAGTACATGATTACTTAAATATAAGTCAATACAATATAGAATTTTTTGGTGGTTGAAAATTTTCACTCTCTTCCTCATCCTCATTTCTAGTTGTGTATTGAAAAAAATATTGATCAAAAGACACTTCTCTTTGATAATTTTGCATGTAATTGTTAATATGCCAACCATATGGATTTAATATTTCGTGTGAGTGTTTTTGCTGATAGTCATGATATGGATATGATGTTGATTGGCTTTATTCATAACTACTAGTCTCTGATGGTTGAGTTTGAAAATGTATCCATGAGTTATTGCTTGATGACATTTCATAACCATCCATGAAATAAGAGTTATAGTCACTTTCAATTCTCATTGATCCAAAATTTGTAGAAAAAGATTCATCTTCTTGTTGTGAAATAAGGGTCGTTTTTTTTATTGAAGACTAAATGATGGATGTCTGATTCTTTCACGTAAGCAATTATATTGGTATAAAAAATGATTACAATATAAAAAAATAATACAATTTTATAATTGTAGATTATTTACGTAATAAATCATATAAGTTATATGATTAGATTATGTGAGTTTTAAACTTTTAATCAAATAATTTTTTTAACTTGTTGAAAATTTAAACCAAAATAATCTTCTTCTTTTTTAATTATAACTATTTTTATTTTAAAATTGTAATAATTGATTTACATTTTTTTTAATTGTTTCAATTTTGCTTTTAAATTCCAATTCGCCTAATTATATTTTAACTTAAAATATATCATCAATAAATAATTATAATTTAAAAAATACTCAAATATTTATAAAAATATATCATATTTTTAAATTTTAACAATCTGAATTTTCCTGAAAATTTCAAAAATCGGAAATTTCTACAGAAATATCGAAAATTTCCATGGAAATTTTGACCAGTTTGTGAAACAATTACCATGGAANACAATCTAAATTTTCCTGAAAATTTCAAAAATCGGAAATTTCTACAGAAATATCGAAAATTTCCATGGAAATTTTGACCAGTTTGTGAAACAATTACCATGGAAATTTCGACGGAAATATCGAGAAAATATCTGAAATTTCCATGGAAATATTTGCTGAAATTTCCATGGAAATATTTGAAATTTCCATGAAAATTATAAAAATTTTGACCAGTTTGTGAAGCAATTATCATAGAAATATCGACAGAAATATCGGCGAAATATCAAAAAATTTGACAAAAATTAAAGAAATTTTACCCCTCTTTTTTTAGATGAAATTTTTTTCAATGGGTAGAAAAAACTGAAATTTCGCCCATTTTTTCAATTTTTTCATCCATGGTTCTAAGGTGGGCCTACAAAGTGGGTATCCCAGCACTCAGAAGTCCATGAATACAACGAGCTCATAAGCCCAACTACGACATTTGGCGTGATTCTCCACTAATCGTATACGGCTGAAGATAGTTGAAGAAAAAAGCCGAAAAAATAAACCCAACTACGACGTTTGGCGTCATTTCAAAATTATATAATTTTGCCTACATTTACTGTTTATATACCGGTGACTAACCAAATTTTATTTTTTCCTCTCCTCTGAACAAACTTAAAAAAAAAATCACATTCTCATCTTCTGAATTTTTCTCCTCCCCTTCCATCTCCAGCACAACTAACCACCTGCCTTCAGTGGAAATCACAGGTCACACAGTTATTGCTTCGCCATGAAGAAAACTAAAATAAATAAAAGAAGAAAGAAAAAGAATGCATTACACTAGAAGGCATGTCTCTCTCTCATAAGTCAAGTTTCTTGGTAGTTGGTAGCTTGTCTAAGGAGAATAAAAGGCATTACTGAAAAAGAAAACTTCGGGAAAAAAGCAGTCTTTAGAAAAAGAAAAACTTGACCTTCCGAGTATCCCGATGGACCATCGGGTATTCTAATGCATTATTCTTGGTGGATCTTCAGGGAAGAGGAAGAGCAGAAAAAAAATAAACCCACGGATACCCTGATACACTGTCAGACTCGACATCTGTCTCTCTCTCTGTGGGGAAAATATTTACTAGAAAATATTTACTCTGGGTTTCCAGAGCAGCTGACATCCAGAACACTTTCGAGCTCTGCTCATTCTTATTCTCTGTGTATCAATGGCAATTAAGGTGGGGGCGAAGAGAATGGATTTGGGGACACCACGAGGAGGACAAGGGCACGTTGAAAAAAAAAAAGAGACAAGTGAAGAGTAAAAGTGGGCAAAATTATATAATTTTGAAATTGTTGAGTTCATTCCTTCAACCATCTCTGGCGGAGGGCGTCCGTACAAATAACCCATCACCCCTAGCCACAAAATTTCAAGATTCATAAAGTTTAACCAAGAGGTTTAAAAATCCAAAAAAGAAAGGGAACAAATATTCAGCAAAACTTTTCAAAAAGGCCTATCATTAACTTTCAAAGTAAAGAGAAAAAAAATTAAAGATGCAAATGAGTATGGCATTGCAACTGTTAGTTCTATTGGGACTCTTACTCTTCGCTTCCTCATTCAATTACATACTAAATCTCTACCCCCCATCCCATCCATCTTCCATCTTTGTTTTCCACTTTCCCCTCTTGAACCAATAGTTCTACCAGTCAAAATGCCAAAGAAATAACTGGGGGAAAATTAATTAAAAATATTGGGTGAACCCATATCAATGCCTACATCAGCATCGAGAAGGCTGTAGCCGAATTCAATTATGGCTGAACCATGGTCCAACTGCTCCATTAACATGTCCGTTGCTGTGGATCCCAACCCCATTCGGTATGAGCGACGGGGGCAATCCAACAGCCATTGGGGGCGGTGCAGCAGAGTACAACCCATGATTGTGTGCAAGTGTATGGGGGCTCACAAGAGGACTGCCAGCTGGACTGCCTTTACGCTGTTGAAGAGCATGGATCTGCCTGAGCCCTTCTTCGTGTATACGTGACAGTGTCTCCAACTCCTTCATTGATAGAGCTTCTAAACCGGCACCATAGAGTGGAGCATGTCTAGACATTTCCTCTTGAAGTGAAGCCTCCAGGGTATGAATATATTGCTGCAAGGCGAAAAAGAACGAAGGCACAATTAGAACCACATTCTCTTCCTCCTCAAAGTAAAAGAAAAATCATAAGTACGCAAACTAAAGCCTATCTGAGTAATTGGATACATGTATATGCGTGGACACCCATGGCGTTTTCCAAAAAATGATAACTTTTCAACAATCAAGATTGGTTGAACCCATAGATGTGTTGATATCATCTAAACTTATTCAAACAGTAGTTCTAGCTTGTTAAGCAAATAGAAAGAGAATGCCAATTAAGTTCGACTTGGAAATACCATAACTAATGTAACTTCAGATAAAATAATAATAATAATAAATAAATAAAGTTAATTTAGACAAATAGAACTAAGTGAGAAAATAATAAAAAGAAGGGAAGGTGGAAAGAGGAAAGGAAAACATATATTTAAGGGTAAAAAACCTGGCAGGTCTGCAATTTTGATTCCATCCCATCAATATATGCTTCACATCGAGCAACCTGCTCTTCCTTCTCCCGCTTTTCTCCTTCAGTCTGTCCAACTGTTTGTGTCAATCGTCGAACTTCATCCTCAAGAGATTGCTGGATTTCCTCTCGTGAAACATTCTCTGTGGCAAATCGTTTCAGTTCATCATCAAATCTCTTGCGAGCAGCCTCAGCACTCTTTAACCTCTCAGCAAGAGCATTTTTCTCCTTCACCAATTTCTGTCCCATTCAAAAGTTGTAGTTAGAAATGAAGAATGATTATTACCTAAAGAAACATCAATAGCAAAAGAACTAAAAGTACAGCAATGCTTAAGTAGTTAATAGGGCTAAAGATGTCCACTGAAGGTTTAAGTGTCGGCATCAACCTGAAGGATGAAGTATATGAATGATCAACAAACCAAAAGGTCTAAAATTTTGCTCATGTATGCATGCACAAACTCAAGCTAACCGAGGTCAAACACAAAACCTTACTTCTATATCAAAATTACTGGAGTCACTTTCCACAAGAAAGCCTCAATATTCAGCAGCCAAAAGCTACCTACCCACTCAAGAGTCAAGACACAAGCATTTAACTTTTACTATACATCCAAGTACCCCAACAAGCCAACAATGCAGTTTTACCTATTTTCTCATAACAATACTCTAAAAATAGACTATGAAAATATAAATATAAATATAAAGACAGCATTTTCTTAAAATATCTCAACACCTTTAAATTAATAATTTTCTCTCTTTCTCCTAAACACAATGAAAGTTCTATCATAGAAAACATGAAACCCAATTTTTTTTCTTTAAACAAACATCATAGTCACCAGAAGTGCTCTGATTAATTTAAACCGTTTCTACTTATACTTGATTGGGCAGTTTTTAGGTACTGGCTCACTGCAGATTATCCAAGAGGACAGAAACTCTACAATGTAATATGTTTGCAGTCCCTGTCATATGTGATATCTTACAAATAACTACTAAGGAGATTTATTTTCAGAAACCAGTTGTTATTTCTCCAAATAACTGCAAGGTAATCATTTCACATCTTATCTTTCCTGACAGCCATAGCAATTATTCATCTCCATAAACATATCAGAAACCCAATTCCACTCACCTTCTCTCACTGATTGTGTACTCGAGTATTAAGGTATAGATCAACTATAAAGCAATTAATCACCCAATTTCAGAGAGGTCTCTATTAAAGTAATCCGACATCTAAATTCTAAGAAGTCTCCCTATCTTTATTGAGATTCTTTCAGATAAAAAAGTATATTGCTCTGCGGACAACAGGTCCATAGCTCTCAATATTGAAAGAGAGATCAGTGAAGAAAAAATGAATTCTTTTGAAACTTTGTGGATGTCTTCTCTTAGTCTGCACAGAAACAAGGAATTACTCCACCCTTGAGAAGTTCTCAAAATTAAGCTTTAGGACCCCTAATCTTGGAATAGAAATTAAGGAAAAAATATATATATACTAAGGAATCCAACAACCACCCTGGTCCTATCAAACTTTTGTGTGTTACCAAAAGGTGCTGTGTAGCTCAGCAGATCTCAAAGAACAAACTAAAACAGCAATTTACTCTACAGCCCTCAAGGGTCCAAGATACATGCTGCAACAGATTAAAAAAGGGAACTTCAAACAATAAAAAAGAAATATATTAAAGAAGAAAGAAAGGTGACAGGCTAGATGACAATGTTTGCGAGAGAATAACTAAACAAGAAGGTGAAAAACCAGAAAGACAATAGTTTAATAAATAATGTTTCAAACTAATGTTTCTAGTAATTTATTAAATCAATATTGGAAAAAATAGTGGTTGTCAAGGGAAGCTCCCAGGAACAGAATATTTGACATCGATGATTGACCTCTTTGGAGGAATCAATGGAAAATTCAGGAAGATGTAGAAATTAAGAAAGGCCTCAGTAACAAAATTACCAAGCCTTCATTGCAGGAAACTGGTGAGGCAGCAAAATAAAAATTATAATCCTAGTTCTACAAGATAAAAATGCTCAAGTTTAACAACTTAAGTAACTAGCTTCTATTTGATGCAAAAATGAATTACATCATAAATTTGAAAAATAATCAAACAACCATCATATGCCACCAAAATGATAACATAAGCTTCAATATTCTAAACTCCTTTTATATGTGCATTGATACCATGATCAATTCCATACCACAGTCTCTGCAAGCAAACCTATTTTGATGTCAAATGCAACAAATCCTCAATTCATTTCAAGATTCACATTGTAAATTTTGTAATTACTCTTATCGTAGTAGATATGTAGAATACTATAGTACATCCCAGAATGTCATGACAAAACATAAGAAATTTAGTAGTCTAGAAATATACCAAAATTCCACTTCTACAACAGAGGAAAAAAAAAAAAAANTTCCACTTCTACAACAGAGAAAAAAAAAAAAAAAAAAACAAGCTGTGAAAAGGAGACAAGGAAATAGTAAATTTGATACCTTCAATTCATCCCGTTTTCGAGACTTCAACTGGGAGATTTGTGTTTCTGCATCATGAAGACGATCTTGAAGTAACTTCTTCTCAGCAGAGAGCTTTGTAATTTCATCATCTCGCTCTGAACGAAGCCACTCAAGCTGACTCTCTACTTCTTGCATTTGTTCAGAAAGCTCCTTCTTTTCCCGGCCAAACCGGTCCAACTCAGCCTTCATGTCAGACTGCCATATCATGACAGGCATCAATTCTAATATTCTCCAACAAGAATTAACAAGATGTGAAAGTCATACCATATCACCAGTTAAGACATCAGTACCTTAAGACGATTGTTAGTGGCCTCAGATTCGCTCAGCTTTTGAGATATAATAGCTTTCTCCCTAACCATATTGGCAACTTCAGCTTTCCTTTCCTCCCGCATGCGCATAATTTCATCTTCACTAGCACATAACTGATGCCAAAGAGCAGCACGATCAACATTTGCAAGTTCAGCCACCTCCCGCATCATGCTTAAAGCTGGTCTGATAATTTCTTGCTCCTCACAAGCCAAAGTTACCAAAATATCTAAATATAGTTCTACTTCACGACTATTATCTGTAGTACCAGTACTAGTGGCCCGATCAACAAGTCTCTTTAGCATTCTCCCTCGACAAGACTCATCAGCATACCATTTGAACAACAATGTATATAGCATCTTCACAAATTCCTTCACACGAGGATCTCTAGAGAGGGCCAAAGTCTCAGCGAGACCAAGAACTGAAGTAAAACCGTCTTGTTGAACTCTCATCTGCTCATTGACTTCTCCCTCTACAACACACTCAGAATGATGAAAATTTTCAGTAGCAAATCTAGCATCAAGATTCAATCTTTGTGTGAGGCGCCTTTCCAAAACAATGGCTACAGAATGTGCCGCAATGGCACCTCGAGCTACAGCTCTCTCAAACGTTTGAGAAGCTTCAACAGCTAGACAAGGTATGGATAACATTTCAATCAGGATATAAATGTCAGAAAAATGACAACTAGCATGGAAATCCTGCTCATCCACCAAATCCAACCTTTCAGAAGTAGGCCCATGGTCACCAAATAAGAAAAGCCCACTATGCATTGTAGAGCAACTGTCACTAAAATCATCATCACAATCAATGTCTCTAAGTATGGTTTCAGCAACATCTCCCCAACTATTTACAATTTTACTCAGAAACTCAAGGACACAAGAAGAAACATCTACACCCAAACTTTTTAGCCTAACACGAACAGATCTGACCTACAATTGAGAACAAAAGATATCAAATAAGCTTAATATATATATATATTAGAAAAAGAGAATAAAATGAAATGAAAAAGAAACACAGTAAGATTTTGGAATGTATTAATCATACTGCTTCAGGGAGATGTTGACACTGTGATGCAGCTTTGAAAATGAAATCTATAGTGGCAGCAAGAGGCTCATCATTTGAATCTGTCAAAAGCTCAAAAGATTGGAACAAAACTCGTTCCCAGACTTCACTACCACACTCCAGTTGACTAAGAGCACCAAAAACCTGAACAACTAACATGGTTAGTGAACAATGCAACAATATCCTACAAAACTCGAGCAAAAGACAAAAGAAGTCATCCAGAACTTTCAAAATCTGAAATGATGTATAACATACATTTGCAACTTAATGTACACAATATTTAAAATTATAAAAATGCATATACTTTCCATATTAAAATTCCACAAGCACAACCAAACAAGGAAAATTAACAGTAAACAAAAAAAAATAGATGGCCTTCTAATTATCTTACAGGAATACGTAAGGCGGGCTCTGCATCTGGCTTTTGAAGTCGTTCCAGAAGTGCATAAGCAGCAAGTGGATGCTCCGAATTTTCAACCAACTTGGGTACCAAAGCAACTAAGTCTGGCTGCAAATGCTTAGGAGCTTTATCCAGCACAAGAGAGATCTTTTGAGCAGACTGAGGCCTCCGTCGTGGTTCAGGACAGCCTTGCGGGACAGCTCCATCCAGTGCTCTCAATGAGTTTACAATCAATCCTAAGAGTTCCTCAGACTGCTCTGGCCACTTAGTCTGAAATAAAATTTGTTCAGGCATCGTAGCATATTGACTGAGCAAAGAATTCAATACTTATGCAACAAAATAGGATACCTTTGTGCGGATAGACACATTTTCCAAACCTGCAGCAGATGTTTCAGGTGGAAAAATAGGCTGTCCAGGAATAGCTTTTCCAAGTATACGGATCCCATTGATGTCAGAGCTTTGTACAGCAGATGCACTGGTACTTTCATCAACACCAGAATCCAATCTCTGATAAATAGGAAATTGGACAGAGTCTGTTACTCCATTTTCCCTATCAGATTGCAGTGGACTAGTAGCTGCACTTCTATCTGGAGAAGATTTTGAGTTTGCATCAGAAGAATCACTATTAGAACTTCCTTCTGTAGGTTGGCAACACTCCACCATTATATCCAAAAGTAAATCAATAATGGCCTGCTGCAAAACTTTTACTCCCATCAGCAAGTTCATCAAACTAGGGGAAGATTCATCACTCTTTGCAACCTTTTTACCATCATTGCTGCCAGATAGTTTGGTTGGAAGAAGCAAGCGTTTTACTTTAGCAGGGTCATCAAGATAAACACGGAGTCCTGTCAGAAAACCAGCAATTGCACCAGCATCCATTAGAAGCTTTTCTCGTAGAGTGACCTGTGGCTGGGAAGGATTGTCTCCATATGTGAGGTGAAAACCAGCTCTAGAGAGTAGGTTTCTAAAAATATCCTCTTCATCGCCACTTATTCCTTCACTGTCTTCAGAATCAATGAGTTCATCAGGATCAGTTGTCAAAGCATCTTGGTCATCTTCTGAAGCCAAAACCTGAGAAGATAAACAGTACTTATGAAAACGAGCACATGCAATCACCATAAAATGGACTCTAATAAATTATAAATCCTCTAACATGTAAACTATTCTCTAAGAAACAATCTATTACAATCTTATCCTCCTTTCTCATCCATCTTCGACACTTGATAGCCATTAGGACACATCTACAATGCATGTGCATACAGACAGTCACAATGAACTACAAGTTATAATCTACTGCTCATTCCATAGAGCAGCATATTTTAGTTTCATTTAGAACACACAATGAAAAGCAAAAAGAAATATGGTTATGCAAAAAACAAAAAAAAAACAAAAAGAGAACAAAGAGCCACATCAAAGGACCATTTAGTTCTCTTCTCATATGTCCAAAGTGATGTCAAAATTGAAAAGAAATAAAGGTCCTTATCTCCATAATCGAAATGCAGTGTTCAATAAAGCAGGAATTTCAAAGTGTCCAACGAATTCCTTTTTACCACACTATTATTACGAACAAAACTTAACAAAATTTATCTCCGTGATATTTAAAAATAATAATAATTTAAAAAAGAAAAAAAAGAAAAAGAAGGGCCAAAGTTAAGATGAAAACAGTCCGCAAAAACTAACCTCTAGGTCCGAAAACTCAAACCAAGGGCAGCAATCCAATATTTCACATACAAAAACAACAGTGTCACGAACAAGAAATCCTGCATCTGCTTCCAACATATCTGAAACCTTCATGAATTGCAAAACAGAATTATTCCATGTCTTTGTGCATATAGAGGACTCTTTCCACACAGTTTTGGCCGGGTTCTTCTGATTCACCACTGCCATCCTATATCTAACCCAAAAGTTTTTATCTGGATCAGTACCAACTGACTGATCACTTTCCAAATAAATACATATGGTGTCAAAAGACTCATATACACCTGCACCAAGAAAAACAAACTAATTAGAAAAATAATACAAATGACCAGAACCAACTACGCAAACAGATGATGACCACCTACCAATTCGAAGCTCACATCCACCAGCTTGAAAAAATTTGCTAAAGATTTTCCGGGTCTCCATTATTTCCTTAAAAGCCAGGAAGTTCTCCACCTTCCATGTAAATGAGCTTCTTTTGCCAATCTTATCCGTCTGGGAACTAGCATTGGATGCGTCAGTATCCTGCTCAGTATAATCCTGCATTACTGACATCTCTTTTAATATCAGAACCTCCGCAGAGAATACAACAGTATCCTGAACAAGAAACCCAGAATCTTGATCGAAGAGACTAGTAAGTGTTACAAACTCACGCCAACCCCAGTCCTTTGCAGCTTTGGAGTAGCGATTCTGAGATTCCTTTGTGACGGACTTCTCTTCCATCCTCTGGTTCACAACCGACAAACGATGACTCACAAAACAACTCCAATCACTTGAAGTGTTTCGTGAATCTGTAACTTCCAGAAAAACCGAAAGGTGGCATGGTGGCTGAGACTGCCCTGATACCACCAAACATATGAGCAATTTACATCAAGTCACTATCCTAAGCATGCTCTAAGCAGCTGACAATCTAGCTATTAAATGAAGAAGCTTTACAATGGGACAGAAAAAGGACTTTCATCACATAATGTCCTATGCAAAATCTTTTTAACAACTTTTAATCAACCACAGAGATCAAATTATTAACAATGATATATCACAATCCATAGTTGTTCCCATTGCTTGAAATTACTACTCGAACATGATAATTTTTTTTTTTCTTTCTTTTCGTTCTATTCTTGTTTGCATTCCATGATGTCAGTAACTAAAATTTCAGCTTAAATAAGCAATAGTGAAACAATTACAGAAAAAGTTAAGGTAGCGTTAAGGTTTTTAGCAATGTTTGAGATTAGAACTGTATAAGATTCACTAGAATAATCAAGCATACCTCGAGGATAAACAATGAGGCGGCAGTCCCTATTTCCTATCTGAAACCTCCTGCTTTTGATGCAAAGACCCGTTATCTTTCTCTTCTTCAAAAGATCCTTCAACCTTGTGAAATTTTCAATTCTCCAAGTGAACTTCCCCATATGCCCATCTGATTTCCTAGCCCCACTTCCACTCCTTCCTCCAATCAACCCCCCATTCTTGGAGAAGCTACTGAACTCCTTGATGACATGAAATGACGTACTAAATACAGCAGTATCATCAACCAAAAAACCAGACTCGGCCCCAACAAAATCCGACATCTTCATATAATCATTCCACCCCAAACTAGTGTTATCACCGCTCTTATTATCAGCTGCAAAGCGCCCGTAAGAGTCCCTATGCATATGATTGGACCCAGGCTTCTGATTCAGAACTGACATTCTAAATAAACACCAGCAGCTCCTATCAGACAACAGGACCGTCTTCTCCGTATCCTTACTCTCCAAACACATGGATAAATAGTCGACTCCATTAACAGAGCTCTGATACACACTAATTCTCAAATTACACTCCCCAGCAGGAAAAACCGAGCTCATTATCTTCTGGGTTTTAATCATTTCCTTAAATAAACTAAAATTATGCACTTTCCAAGTGAACTTACCGCTCAATACGTCAGACACTGGACCCGCGACGACCGAAGAGGACATCATCATCATCGACGAGGCCGACGATTGCAGTTCGTTGTTGTCGCGCGTGAAATTAACGGTCTCATTCAAGATTAATATGTCAGCAGTTATGAGAACAGAATCGTTATTGAACAAATAACCCAATTTGGAATCAAACACAGTGGAAGAGGGCGTGAAATCGCACCAACCGTGAGATTTCTTCTTGCTTGAGAAACGATGCCACGAATCCCGATGAATAGTCTTGGAATCGTCGAGGAGGTTGACGATGGCCAAACGGTAACTAGCAAAACAGTCCCATTTGGAAGAGGATGTGCCCCGAGGGTCCATGATTTGGAGGTAGACAGAGATGTAACCGGGCAAAGCCTGAGAGTCGCCTTTAGGGTATACAAGGAGTCGGCAATCGTAACCTCCAACCTCAAAGTACTTGCTCCACAGTGCCCTAGCCTTGATTCTCGGAAAATTGTGAACCGTCCATCGGCAAACTGCTGAATACTCGCCGCGCCGATCAACGGTCACCGTTTCCTGTGCTCCACCGCCATCCCTCGACCCCACGGCAAGGTCCTCCCCCGCCGCCGCTGATATTGTCGGGGTTTTCTCCGTTGCCGCAGCCGACGAAGACGAGGTGGCTGGCTGTGATTGGTCGAACAGAATGGTCGCAGATGATGAAGATGACGATGAAACGGCCTCAGAGGACGAACTCTGCTTCATTCTTTCTGGTTGCTCTCTGTGGTTTCCTCGGTTTCTCTCTCTAGCTATGGTTCTTTTTCCTTCTTTTTTTAATCAAATTTTTTTAGAGAGAGAAAGAGAGGGTGGTGTGTGGTGAGGAAGGGTAAGAAGAGGGACTTAGGAAACAATATGAAGGCGCACGATGGTTAACCTACGCCTCTCTCTTTTTTTCTTTTTTTCTTTTTTTCTTTTTCTTTCTTTATGGTAATTTTTTTTTTGTGCAATGACTATTATGTGTTTTTCAGGTTTGGTGGGTAATTATACTGTACATCCGAGAGATTTATGTTACGCAAGATTGTGTTCGTCATAGCCGTTTGTTTGGTAGACTTTTTATATTCGAATGATCTTTTATGATTTTTTCTCATTTATATTTTCTGAGGGTCAAAGATTGTTGTACGTAGATTGTTCCACGTGCGCTTTGGGCCAACGAGAGTTGGGACCCACTTTTCGATTTATGACTGCATGTTCTGGAATTAAATCTAGTGTGCCTCGTTTATTTTAGTAATTTTATTTCCTCGTTGTGATTGGGCCACGTAGTCATTCCTAAAATTTTTGCTTCAATGACATGATGAGTCGCATGGATTTCGATGACTTTTGCCGTTCCTGGGGGTAGCTCGTTTTTCTAGACCCTCGTGGAAGTTTATCCACCCTACAAAATAAAATATCAATGGTTGGGAATTTTTGGAATTTCATATATGTTTTAATTTTTATGGTATTCCTAGAAATTAATTACAGTAATGTAAAATAAAGAAAAGTGAAAAAAGCAAAATTCTCAGAATTATTTATTGAGCATGAAGATGGGAAGGTTTAATTTTTGGGTTCTTTCCTTTTTTTTTATGCATTTTAAAAGTATCGTTAAATTTTAATATTTGGTATTATAATTTCAATGTTTAAATTCACCAATTTAAGTAAACATTGCAATATTTAGTTTTTAAAAAAAGTAAACATTGCAATTAAAGGGACAATTTTTTGGTTTTCAATTAAAGGAACAATTGACAATTGTAAACAATGGTTAAAAATTTAAAAGAAAGGTATTAATTGGTATTCAAATCATCCAAAATTAATTGGTATACAGAATTTCTTTTTTTCTTTTTTAAGAAATTTCTTTTAAAAATATGTATATTTGGTTAAAATTGATTAGAAATTTATTTATATTCAATTATAATTTTAATTATATAATAATTCATCCAAATTCAAATTAAACAAAACATAATAGAGAAATATTTAAATTTCTCTAAGAAAATGAATAGCTACTTTGAGAATAACTATTTTTTAATTTTTGAAACATATATTTCAATAGAAAACATACCAAATACAAGCATAGATTAATCCTAATAAAGTTATTTGGTAATGTGATTGATTTCTATTTATGTTTTTTAATTCTCTGATTAATTGTGTATAATTTGTTTATAGCAAACGTTAGTTAGTGACAATTAAAGTTTGTTAAATATATAAATTAATTATAGAGTTAACAAAAAAATTGAACACCAAATTAAAACAACTCTAAATTATTTCATTCCTCATTTTATTTCACTTTCTATCCCTTACTACTTTAAGATTTATAATGAACAATTATTCTTGGTCATTCCAAAAAAACAAAAACAAAACTTAACCACTATGTTTTTTAATGTCAAATCAAAAAATATAAAATAAAAATGTCAAGGCACAAGCATCAAAATAGTTTATAGGTGTAATCAATAATGAAAATATTGGTATCGACGAAAATATTAAAAATCAAAAATATAAAAATATCGATAAAAATATCGCCAGAATATCGAAATCAATAAAAATACAAAAAAAATGAGACAATTTATAAGAAAGTATGGAATTTTTTAATGACACTTCAGGATATGTTTATGTATTAAATACTTTATCAATTTAACTATAAAACTTGAAAAAATATTTACTGAAAATTATATTTATCATAATCAAAAAATTTATAGCACTCATTGACAGTAACAAAAATGTTAATAATTAAGCAATAAATTATTCATTAATCAGAATAATGATGCAAGTACATAATTATTTAAAATATGAGTCAATACCACATAAAATTTATTAGTGGTTGAAATTTTTCAATATCTTCCTCATTTTCATTTCCAGCTTGTATTGAAAGAAATATTGATCAAAAAGCACATATCCTTGATAATTTTGCATGTAATTATTAATATGCCAACCATATGGATCTAATATTACATGCGATTGTCCTTGCTAATAGTCATGATATGGATATGACTTTAGTTAACTCTATTCATAGCTGCTAACTGATGAGAACATCAAGCCATATAGAGAAGATGGTCCATATAATGGTTTGAGCTATCCAGGAAGTCCCGTGACACGTAGTCAAGTCAACAATTCAAGAATGCTTTGGAGCTTTATATTCAACAAGCATTAGATAAAAGGCCAGCGAAGCTATAAATGGGTTTATGGGTCTTGTAATTTAGCTGATTAATTAAGGGTATATTAGTCTTTTATTTTCTATTCCTTTTAGGGTTTATTTCCATATTTGGTAAACAATGTTTTTCTATTTAAAAGGCCAAAATTCGGCCAGCAACAACATACAATAGATTATAACAATTATTTTGAGAATTATTCTTATTTTTCTTTGGCTTGTCTAAAGAACAAACTTCCAACTTATCAATCAAAGAATGAAGCTTTGATTGTGGTGTTTATAGCAAGGTTCTTGTCTTTCCCATAGACAACGGGTCAAGCTTCCATACCAATGTTCCAATCTCTCGTTGGATTGTGGGTCGAGGCCAACTTCGTAATCATTGAATGTTTGTAGAACAATCCATTCCGCTCGAATTCGCATCAGTTGGTATCAGAGCACAGATTTTACAGGTTCTATCTATCTTTAATTTGTTCTCCGCAAATCAAAAAAAAATCGTAACCATTAGGGTTTGCAGTTTCCTTATTGTTGTTTTCTTTTTTTTTAATATATTTTTCCCTTTTAGTTAATCCGTAACCACTAGCTTTCTTACTTTGTTTTCTTTGTTCCTTGACCTTTGATCTCTGTTCCTTGATCTTTGATCTCTGTTCTTTGTACTTTTATCTTAGTCTTTTGTTTAAAAAAAGAAAAGCCAAATCGCAGTAGCAGGCACTTAGGATTGTGCTTGGGATCGTGCCTGGACAAGAGTCTGTGAGCTAGCCGGAAAAAAAAAAGTACAAAATCACTTCTTAAATTTTTTCTTTAGATTATAGTTTGTTGGTTCTAAACGTGCTATTTTGAACTAACCAGTCCTAGTGAAAAAAAAAATATATATATATATATATTTTCCTTCTTGCCATTTGAATTCATTCTCTTTTTCTTTGTTCTATAATCTTGCTACAAACCTTAGTTAGTAATTTGATTTGAAAGGTTGGATTATGATTTGGACGTAGCCGTAAATCTGAATTGAGCGTAAACACAAGTGGAGTGCCGATATTTAGAGTGAAACATGTGAGAGAGTGAATTGTGATGTCCATTATTAACTAATCTTTGCAGGTCTGAAATCATGTCACAACAAGGCGAGACTTCTCAACCTAGAGGGTTCAAAGCTTCTAATGATATGAGAGCAATTATGGAGGCAATGACGAGACAATTTGAGCAAACGAGTGTTAGGATGAAGCCAAAAATGGATTTAAAATTTGATGGACTGGAAGAAAGGATACACCGAGTGGAGAATAGGCATGGCACACAACAAGGTGACAATCAAGACCTACCACGACCACAACGTGGAGGCTATAGGGGTGGTCACCAACGGGCTGCCATTAGGGGAAAGTGGGTCAACCAACTTGGTTTTTAAGATGACTATGAAGCCAACATGGAGGAAACACAAGAAAAATCCGGTAGAGGTCATACTACAAGGACTATGGAGGCCGAGTGAATCGACCAAGGTATCGTGGGGAAGATGATGACTTGAGCAACATTAAAATGAAGATACCATCATTCCAAAGAAAGAATGATCCAGAAGCTTACTTCGAGTGGGAGAAGAAGTTTGAGATGGTATTTGATTGCCAACATTATTCCGTGCTTAAAAAGGTAAAACTAGCTGCTGTTGAATTCACTAACTATGATGTTATTTAGTGGGATCAATTAGTGACTAGCAGGAGATGGAATGGTGAGAGATCGATTGAAACCTAGGATGACATGAAAGCTATGATGAGGAAGCGTTTCATTTCGAACCATTATCATAGGGACTTATGTCAGAAATTACAGAGGCTTACACAAGGTAGTAAGAGTGTTGAAGAGTAATACAAGGAGTTGGAGATAGCTATGATTCGTGCTAATGTGGTGGAGGATCGAGAGGCGACCATGGCACGTTTCTTAAACGGGTTACACCGTGAGATAGCTAACGTGGTAGAATTACAACATTATGTGGAGATGGAAGAGTTGGTGGACAAAGCAATTAAAATTGAGAGGCAACTTAGGCTAACCAAGCAAACCGTGGGTTCTCAAGTGCAGGAACATATTCCAAACCAAAATGGAATAGACATGAGGAAATTCCTACTTTGAAGGATAGGTCTGTGGCACAACAAGAGAAGCCTAAGTAGGTTAAGGCCGGCTCTAGCCCATTTTCAGGTAAACTTGACAATTTAAATACACCAAGTTGTGATATTAAATGTTTTAAGTGTTTGGGCAGGGGTCACATGGCTCGAGAGTGTCCTAATCGGCGTGTAATGATTTTAAATGAGAGATGTGAGTATGAGTCTGAGAATGAAAAGGATAAGGAAGAAGAGATGCCGCCATTGGAGGAAAGTGGTGATTCCGAGTTTGCCATATTCTTTTGTGGTTCGAAAAGTACTGAGTGTGCAAACTAAAGAGGCAGATGAATCATCACAACGTGACAATTTGTTCCACACCTGTTGTTTGGTAAGTGGAAAGGCTTGTAGTGTGATCATTGATGGTGGGAGTTGTACCAATGTAGCTAGTAGCCTTATGGTGGAGAAATTGAGATTGAAGACCTTGAAGCATCCAAGACCTTACAAGCTGCAGTGGTTGAATGATTGTGGTGAAGTGAAGGTAGTGAAACAAGTTATGGTTCCATTCTCAATTGGGCGATATTCAGATAAGGTGATTTGTGATGTGGTACCTATGCATGCAGGTCGTTTATTATTTGGGAGGCCATGGCAATTTGACCGGAAATTGACATATGATGGTTACACCAATCGACATTCTTTTGAGTTTAAAAGAAAGTCACATACATTGATGCCGATGACGCCTACCGAGGTATATGAAGACCAATTGCGATTACAAAAGCAAAAGGATACCTATGGTGAGAGCAAATTCTAGAGTATTGGCAAGAGTGAGACTGAGAGCTCCCAAACACAAATGAGTGGAAAGAAAGAGAAAAGTGAGCTTTTGAAAAGAGAAAAGAAACAACACAATTTCTTTACTAGTGAGAGTGAAATTATGAGATTTTTGACCTTGAACAAGCCAATGATGTCACTTGTTTATAAGGAGGCCTTATTTTCTTCTAACGACCTTGACACTTGTGTTCCTAGTTGCATTGTGTCTGTTTTGCAGGAATTTTATGATGTTTTTCCCGCTAATCTGCCAGAATGATTGCCACCTATTAGGGGAATCGAACATCAAATTGATTTAGTTCGCAGGGCACCACTACCAAATCGACCAATCTATCGGAGTACTCTTAAAGAGATAAAGGAACTTCAAAGGCATGAGAGTTTGAGCCCTTGTGTAGTTTCATTGCTACTTGTACCTAAGAAAGATGGAACTTGGCATATGTGTGTTGATTGTCGCACCGTCAACAATATTACGATCGTGTATGAACTAGGTGATGCTTTGAAGACAAATCCTTCAAAAGGGGGAGGGAATGATGAGGACATCAAGCCATACAGAGGAGATGGTCCATATGATGGTTTGAGCTATCCAGGAAGTCCCGTGACATGTAGTCGAGTCAACAATTCAAGAAAGCTTTGGAGCTTTATATTCAACAAGCATTGGATAAAAGGCTGGCAAAGCTATAAATGGGCCTATGACGTCTACATTGAAATTACTTTGTAATTTAACTGATTAATTAAGGGTATATTAGTATTTTATTTCCTATTCCTTTTAGGGTTTATTTCCATATTTGGCAAACAATGTTTTTCTATTTAAAAGGCCAAAATTTGGCTAGCAACAACATACAATAGATTATAATAATTATTTTGAGAATTATTCTTCTTTTTCTTTGGCTTGTCTAAAGAACAAACTTCCAACTTATCAATCAAAGAATGAAGCTTTGATTGTGGCGTTTTAGCAAGGTTCTTGTCTTTCCCATAGACAACGGGTCAAGCTTCCATACCAAGGTTCCAATCTCTCGTTGGATTGTGGGTCGAGGTCAATTTTGTAACCATTGAACCTTTGTAGAACGATCCATTCCGCTAGGATTCGCATCACTTCACTTCTTCGTGGTCCTACCGAGTCACTGGTTGGGTCTCCGACATTTTCCTTCCTTTCTTCAACTCTCTCTATCATATCTAAGTCAGGCTTCTAGCAACCTTTTGGCTAGAATGGGCATGTTCATAAGACGATGCTAAGGAAACTTTGGAAAATTCAATTCCCACAATAAGCCACTGTACGAACACAACTTAAAGCAACAACATCCAACTTTTCAAACAAGAAGCTCAGAAAAACAACAAAACTTGGGCTACATGGAGACTCGGAAAAAACAAATAAACTAGAAGCAAAACAAGCTCAACATTAAGTTATAGGAAAATAATCTTTTCCACAAACAGTGCCATTTGTTGTGGCTCATTTTTGGTCTGATTTCTTCGAGTCCCATGTGTTTCTCCAATCCCTGTCAATCAATCTATCTGAGAAAAACCTGCAAAACAGGGAGACAATTAAAAGGGTGCTTGTAGAGTCACCAGTGTTTCATTTCCAATGCCTAAGTCAGCCATAATAATAAAAAAAAGCATGGTTTCACTGTCAAAAAAAGATAGAAAAAAGGTATGGTGGCGTAGATCTCAAGAGAAAAAACCAAAAGAGAGATATCTCTTTCTACCCTCATTTCTTTTATATCTTACCTTAATGGCTAGGGTTTTGAGGTCAAAACCCTAGCTCCATAGATGGAAACATGTGGTGACTAGGCAAAAATGAAGGGGAATATCTTGTATCCATGTGGCATGACTTGCCCTTCCAGCCTTTTTTCCATATAGGCCTCTATTTGGCTGGGCTGATTGGCTGGATTCAGACCGTTCATGGGGTGAGTTAAACTTATAATCTTAGGCCTACCCTTTACTTGGAGCCTCACATGGTGTGGCCAATTGGGCTCTTTTAGTGCCAAAGGCCCTAAGCTTTTTCAACCCAAGGTGTGGAATTTACCCATAACAGTAGATATATATTTTCTCATTGTATCACAATTGTATAAATACTCTTATTTTGATTAATGAATAAGACGTATTCATAATACATCTTACATGGTATGAGAGCCCTTCTCCTTTAAGCAAGAAAATCCTAATTTCTTTTCTCTCCAATAATCCCTCAGCCACCAACGTCTTATATTGCCTCCATGGCCGAATCAAACTCTTCTATCTTAAATCCTCTGCTAGCAATAACTCAGCTCTAATAGCCATTATCCCAGGAGCCAGTATTACCATCTCTCAACCTCAAAAGCTAATAGCCATTAATGCTAACCAAATTCTATTCAAACTTACTATGGAAAACTATACAGCATGGAGAACTCAATTTCTAAATTTACTATTTGGATATGATCTTCTCGAATTCATCGACAGCAGCAATCCCTGCCCACCAGAAAATATTATTTCTTCAACTTCTGGATCACCTATCTCTAATTTGGATTGGAAAGTTTGGATGCGCCATGACAGTTTCATTCTTAAAACCATTGTAGGCTCGATCTCACCCAATTTTACATCTATGGTAACTTTTTATGTCAATTATTCTGAAGCCTAGTTCAAACTTGAGCAAACATATGCCAACAAGATCAAGTCTTATATGCTCAGTTTGCATGAAACACTCATGCAAATCAAGAAAAAAAAATCTCTATGTTGATGATTACATGCAACATATCAAATGGCTCTCTGATGATCTTGCCTTAATCGAATATACATTGTCTGATGAAGAGCTTATTGTACATGTGCTCAATGGGATCGGTTTCGAATTTAAAGAGTTATGTGCAGCGATTAGAGCCCTTGATACTCTAATATCTTTTGAAAAGTTACATGACAAAATTCTTGATCAGAAAACTTCTCTCCACCATGATTCAACATCAAAATCCTTCACTCTAGTCACTGCACAATATACGCAGAAAAGGACATTGGGCACATTCACAAGTTTCAGTCTTAACCATATGTCATCATCTAGGAATCGTTCTCAAGGTTTCACTAAAGTTACATGATCATCTAGTGCTTTCAATAAGCATGGACAACAAGGCTCCTCACATTTATTTGGGCACCCAGGTTCTTTTAATCAATCTCTGACAAACACTCCGCGACCACAATGACATTCTCAAAACTCTTACAACCAGCTGGTTTGTCAGTTGTGTGATAAACTAGGTCAAAGTGCCAAGGTATGCCATTCTCGTCCAGCATAGTCACTAGGGCCACAGGCCAATCTCACTTAAGCTGGTTCAGTCCACAACACTGGCTCATGAATTATGGACTCTGGTGCTTCCCACCACATTGCAAATAATCTTTAGACTTTATCTCTACAGTCTGAATACGATGGACCAGATGACATAGTGCTTGGTGATGGAAATAATGTCCCTATTTTTCACAGTGGTTCTACTATTCTCTCTTCATCTACTCATACTTTTCAATTGAATAATGTTTTATGTGCACCATCACTTAAAAAAAATTGTTTTATGTCTCTTAATTTTGCAAACATACTTGACTTTAATTGAATTTTTCTCTGGTTTTTTCATTGTCAATGATCTAATCATAGGGGCATCCTTGGTGCAAGGCCAGAATAATGGAACCGTTTATGAATGGCCTACCTTTAACTCTGGCTCATGTCCCACTACTCTTCACACCTCTATTCCCTCCCTTGAGTCATGGCTTCATCTTCTTGGTCATCTGTCCCTCCACATTCTCAAGAAAGTTGTGTCTCATGATTCTCTACCAGTTTCTTAAACCTCTACAGAGTTTTTATTTTGCAATTCTTGTCTATGTAATGAGAGTCATCAATTAGCTTATATATACTATATTGTGTCAAACCTCTTGAAGTTCTTTATACATATATCTAGGGACCTGCCCCACTTTCTTCTTTTGATCAAACTCATTATTATGTTATTTTTATTGACTATTTCACCAAGTATACTTGGATTTTTTGCATTCAACTTAAATTAGATGTCTTTTCAATCTTTGAAAAATTTAAACCACTTGTGGAAACAATGTTTAACACTTAAATCAAAACAATTCACTCTGATGGAGGTGGTGAATACCAAGGTTTGGGCCGTATCTTGGCTTGTCATGGTATTCAATATCTAAAATCTCCACCTCATACACCTCAACTAGTTGGCACTGCAGAACACAAACACTGACCTATAATGGAGACATGCCTTGTACTTCTCCAACATAGCTCGCTATCATTGTGATATTGGCTCTTAGCTTTCACTAGTACAGTGTACCTCATAAACCGCATGATATCCCCGTCTGCCTCTAATCATTCTCCATTTGTCAATTTGTTTCACATTTCTCCCAACTATCTAAAACTTTGTTCTTTTAGGTGCTTATGTTATCCTCATCTTCATCCCTATAATTCTCATAAGTTAGAAACTCGGTCACGTCCAATTGTGTTTGTTGGGTACTCAACTGAACACAATGCTTATCACTGTTTAGACTCATCTTCAAATAGAATTTACAGTCGAAATGTGGTCTTTATTGAACATCGCTATCTGTACAAACATTTCTCTAAGACTCCACCCCCTCTATGTATGACCTTTTGTCTTGGTGATCCTTCTCATCTTTCCCTATCTCATCATCTCCATTTGGTTCTACTGATGCATCCATGTCTGAGTCAACTCCACCACTTGGTCTGTAACATCCCGTTTCGAGAAAAATAATAAAATTTTCAAGTTTGACCAGTTTGTCTTTTAGTGGGATCGGAGTTGACTTTTTGTGTGGTTATATTTTAGCTTTCACTTTGGTACCGTTGCGTAGAGCTAGTCGATACGAGTTCGTAGACTAGTAGTACGCTTGATTCGGAGTTAAGACCAGGAAGTTATGGTCATTTTAGTGTGAAGGGCAATTCGGTAATTTGGCAAAAACTGATATTTAAGTGTGAGAAAAGACGAAAATGCCCCTGTCTTCATCCTTAAATTTTTTTGGCCAAGGTCTGGAATTTTCCAGCCCATACCCGAGACTTTCCTACCTTCACCGCGCCACTTTTCCCACGCCGGTAGCCGCCACACCGTGGCCGGACTTGGCCGACCACCACCCGGAAATCGAAGCCAGCAACCTCCTCTTCCTTTCCCTACCGGTGGTTCGCCATGAAACCACCTGGATCGCCAGAAATCGCAACAAAACCGAGAGCTCGTGAACAGTTTGAACAGTCGCGACACCACCTTTGGCCGGCCATATCTCATTGTTCCGGTGGAGTTAAGGAGAGTTCTTGGTACCGTTGGAAATCTGGTGCGACGATCTACTTTTTGGTACCGAGTTTGACGCCGGAAACCCTCGGAGCACGCCGGAAAACCGCCGCAAAGTCTAGGAAAAAACCACCCCGAGGCAGTCACCTTTCCGGCTAGATCTGCTCCTATCGCCGGCGAGTGGCACAACACAGCCACCACCATCGGACTCAGAACACGCCGGCGACCAGATCTGCACTTTCCCGAGCTCCGACGACCACCCACGCTCCGCCGTGACCGAGCCTCACGCGCCGCCGTGACCGAGCCTCACGCGCCGCCGCCGTTTTGCTCCACCGCCGGCGAGTGGTTGCTCACCTCCCGTCCCAACGCGTTCCGGGGGTCGTGGGCAAGCTTGCTGTCCAGTCAATTTGACCCAATTTCGGTCGGATTTGGAAACGCCCAATTCCGGTTGAGGTCCGATCTTCCGGGATCGATTCCGATCAATTGCTACAACGAATCTTGAAATTGAAGGTAGTTTCTCGTTCCTTGCATCTTCAATTTCGTTTCGGTATAAAGTTTGTTGAAATCGGACTTGAAACGGAAAAATCCATTGAATTTAGGGATTTTTGCCGATTAAGGGCATTTTTGTAATTTTCGAAAATATTGGGACATTTTCGTAATTACTGAAAATGTTGGGCAATCTTAGTATTTAGTGTTTTAATCTTGTATTTGGAGGCTTAGAGGATTCTACCAGCCTTTGGTTAATTTTTCAGTTTTTTTTAAAAGTTATTTTCAGTAAATTCTTTTTAGGTGCTCGTACGCGATCGAGGGCTGGACCGGAGATCCAGCAGGAGCACGCTTCAGACCTGTGAGTGCATTTATTTACTAAACATTTTGGGTTATATATTATGATGATTTAATCGTATACAACTTGTTTGATTGGAATTTCTTATACATTTAAATATATATTTATGCTGATTTAGATGCTTGATGATTTAAATTTATATGCTTTGTGATTTTAATGGGATTTATGAGATTGATGTTTTTAAATGGTTTTGGTGATTTATGGATTTTTGAATATTTTAGAAAGTTTGTAGAAATGGTGATTTCAAAGAAATTGTGACTTTGTGGAATTTAAGAAAATTTTGGGGCAAATTTTTAATATTCGATATAATTGTTGCTTTTCATAAATTCTGTTAAATGGAAGATTTTGGAAAATTGTTTAAAATTAAAAGGATTTGCAAAATGGTTTTAAAAATAAAGGATTTGAAAAATTGATGATATCATGGATGATTTTATAAATGATTTTGAGGAGTACCACACTGTATCGAGATGTACCGAGTTATATGAGTTCTATGTGCGCTATTATTATTATTATTATATATGCCATCCTCTGCTGTGGACACGTGTCGAGAGAGAGATGATGAGGATCCTGCCATGACGGATTTGGGACGCCGATTCGTTGTGATGACTGAGCCCCCCT
>QANX01006042.1:81284-108232 GCA_003254975.1 Ochetophila trinervis
AATTTCCGGGGCGGGTCCTGTCATGGTCCATATGCCTCTATCAAACATGTTTCATCACCAGTCACACATTCCTACTTTTCTTTTTCCAATCTCAACACCCCCAATCATTCTTCAAATCCCACCTCATCACTTGGTTTTGCTACTTCTTCCATGTTCTCCACTCAGGCTTCCTCCAATTTCACACCAAGCACCACGGATGCAACAACTCAACATTGTGCTCCAATATCTTCATACCCTTTTATCTTTAACACTCCATTTGAGCCCTCTATCCATTTTCTTCCTCCGCCAACCAGTGGTCACCCTATGGTAACTAGGTCCAAAAACAAAGCAAGCCTATCTTGCTACAAGTCTTCCTTCCCTTGATAACATTGAGCCTACTAGTGTGATACAAGCCAAGAAACACCCACTATGGAGTCAGACCATGAGTGAGGAATATGATGCTTTGCTTCATAATTCCATATGGACACTGGTACCTTCTCAGCTGATAAAAAATATCATTGGGTGTAAGTGGGTTTTTCGGCTAAAACATCATTCCAGTGGCACCATTGCTCAACACAAAGCTCACTAAGTTGAAAAAGGATTCCACCAACAACCAAGCATCAATTTTCATGACACATTCAGTCCGATGGTCAAACTTGCCACAGTTTGAAATATTCTCACTATTGTTGTGTCTAATGGTTCGCCTTTACATCAACTCGATGTTAACAATGCAATTTTACAGGGATCATTGCATGAAGAAGTCTTTATATAGCAGCCTTTCAGTTTTATATACCCCCATCACCCAAATTATGTATGCAAACTCAACAAGGCCATCTATGGACTTCGGCAAGCACCTCGAGCCTGGTATCAAGAACTTAGACAATTTCTTCGTCAACATGGCTACTTCAACTCTAGGTGATGCGGAACCCCAAACTTAAAGAAACTATAATCCCAACACACAAGATGATATGAAACAAATTCTAGGTAAAAACCTGCCCTATAGCACCTCTAGATATCCAATGTATCTAGCAACACTAATTAGAAGGCAAAAAATGAAATTGAAATTTGCCACAAAGTAAATATCTTTGATAAGAAGATCAATTCTTAATGCAACAAGTAGAAGAAGAATTATCCTTACTTGGAACACACAAGTCTTTTTGAAAGCAAAAGTAGATTCTAATCAATAATCAAAGTTGTCTTCCTTACAAGCTAGTAATCCCTTTTATATAGAGATTAGGGTTAGGTTAAGAATCAATCTAGACCATAAAATAATTAGGAAAGTAATTCTAAGGCTGAAAACTAACCCTAAATAAATATAATTTGAAATAACAATAATTACAAAATTGTTATTATAATCCGAAAATAGCAATAATTACCAAATTGTCATTATAATCCGAAAATAACAAAAATTATGAAACTGCCATTATAATATGAAAATTGCAAATATTACGAAACTGTCATTATAAAATGCTTATTTTTAAAACTACGTCGCTTAATCTCGGCAACTCCTGAACATCATTACCACATTCATCCCTTGCATGGATATCATGCTTAAATCATCATTAGGCCTTGGAAAAGTGTTTGAATAATTTGGAAACTTGAATTGATCTTCATCCATTATTATCTTCACAAGTCCAAGCATTCATGCTTTGATATTCTTAGCTCGAGAACATGCTAATGATCCACTTGGCAAGATGATGTCCTTCTCTTTTGCATCAATGCTAGGATATGGCTCTATGATGCCCGCATCAGACCTATCACTAGGTCTGATGCATCACTCTTCATATATCATCATTGGGGCATTCACCTTTATTTGCTCGTGTATGTCGATGATATCATTGCAATCGGCAGCACCGTAAAGCATGTCCAACAATCCATAAACATTCTTGCCCATCGTTTTAGCCTTAAAAACCATGGGGATTTACATTTTTTCCTCAAAGTTGAAGCTTCTTTGTGCTCTGCAGGTTTATTCTTGTCCCAACATAAATATATACAGGATCTCTTAGTGAAAACCAACATGCATGCAACCAACGCTTCATCCACCTCATTGTTTCCATCAGTTTCCCTCTCTTTCAATGATGGATCAGCCTCAATTGATGCCACTCAATATAGGTTCTCAGATCTATGCAATATGTATCGCTCACAAGTTCAGACATTTCTTTTGTGGTTAATAAGCTATCTCAATTCATGCATCGACCCACAACGACTCACTAATCCGCAGTCAAACGAGTGTTGCAATATTTGAGAGGCACAACCCATCATGGATTACTCATTCATCGGCATGCCACCCAACCTCTTCATGCCTTTGTTGATGTAGACTGGGCTGATGGTTATACATCTACCATTGTCTATGTAGTCTTTTTTGGATCTACACCCATCAATTGGTGTTCCAAGAAACAGAATAGGTTGCATGTTTCTCAATTGAAGCTGAATTTCGGGCAGTAGCATCGACTATAGCCAAGGTCATTTGGGTCCAAAACCTTCTTTTTGAGCTTCGAATTTCACATGTCCTATCATTTTTATATGACAATGTTGAAACTATATACCTTTGCGCAAATCCGGTCTTCTATTCTCACATGAAGCATTGCTATTGATTTTCACTTTGTACGTGATCAAATATCGCAGCAACTCCTCCGAGTTACTCATGTTCATAAATTCGATTGGCTTGCAGACTCATTAACTAAACCACATATACGATCACAGTTTCTTAATCATCATTCCAAAATTGGTGTTCTTGATAGAAGCTCAATTTTTACAAGGGCATGAAAGGAAATAATCCTTGATATTATTTCATGTATCTTATATGTATATATTTATAGTAAGTGTATTGGTGTAATTCCTTAACGCTATATCTAATTACAGTAGGTATATATTTTCTCATTGTATCACAATTGTATAAATACTCTTACTTTGATTAATGAAATAAGACATATTCATAATACATCTTACATTGAGAAATTTCGAAAGGCACATCCGTCTGATCCTTCTGTTCACTTTCAATTTACAGGTAATATGAACAATTTTTGGTATTTTTCCCTCCTTAATTATTAGAAGGCATCATATTTCATAATAAATGATTTATCAAAATATCATATTGTGATGGGTAAAGATACTTTGGTTCGATTTTGGTTCTGCTTGATATGTGTTTTTTCTCATTAGATGTGTTTTTTTGCTAGCAATTTATCATTTTTTACGATGGCTCATATATTCTGGAAGTTGAAGTTTGATCCTCTGCTTCATGTGTTTTTAAACACTAGTGGTCTTTTTTTGAAAAATTTATAATTTATGAGAGCCAACATGTGCTTGAAGTTGAAGTTTTATCTTGTAAGTAATAATTCTAGTGGAAGCTTCCATAACATGCTCTTGCACTTTAAAGGTAAATACAGGGCTCTATTTTAGAAGCAGTCCATTACAGGTGCTGGTGGACTATTTATCCTAAATAAATGATGTACATTAATTTGATTATTCATCTACAAATGGAATTTATTAGAATATTGATGATGCATGAGGAGGAACATGATACATACTATAATTGAGTCTTTAATTGCGCTTTGCATGTTGTTTTGGTTGTTATGAGATTCTTTTATCTCAAAGCATACAAACAAAATATGTTCTACTACTTCACTGCGTGTATCTGTTGCTACCAATAATATATTTGAATAAAACTATGGGCTAGCTAGATATTGGCATTTTGTTTTTGTGACAGTAACAAAATGTGAGTCATTAAAACTCTTCATTGATGAGGCTATAATGTCACCATTGTGATAGTTGAAAATTTTGTCAATAAAACCTTTTCATTGACGATTTCCATTAGAGAAATAGTTTTCTATGACGAATTTAAGATCATCATTTTTTTTGTAGTGACAAAATTGGAATGCGTAAACTCAGAAATTGTTCAGCTAGTTGATTCAACATCAAAAGGAGTATATGCATTAAATTGTACTTCTTTTTCCTTTGCTAATGTTTTGTCTCACTGGATTTTCTTAGCAAAGTTTTATTGAGGTAGTATAAGCATATATATAATCATCAACATGAATATTGTACTTTGTTTCTTCCGCTATAGTTTTATTCAACTGGATTTTTCTAGCAATATTTTAATAAAGCATATTCCATGTATGGTGGACATTCAAAGGAAAGTGTTATAAATATAGGTGGATGTTACCATATATTATAACCTACAATATCATTACTCTTGTAACCATTCTCTTTGTAACATACCATTCATCATTTTTATTAACTCACCATCAATATTCATCAATTTTATATGTAACTTATATCTTTGTAAGAGCCAATAAATTGAGATGGATAAAAGACAAGTAAAAATAGAAAAGTCAATGTTCTCTCTCGTGTTCTTTAGTAACATTGTAGTGTTCCTAGTTTATATTTTTGTTCTTATTTTCAATAATATTAATATTATTTTTTATTATTTACTAAATAATAAATACTATATTATTTACTAAATAACAAACACTATATTATTTAATATTATTATTATTTGCTACATTGACAGTACAAAAAAAAATTCTACATGACTTCTTGGTGTTAAAAATATGCAAATAATTAACATAGATTTATAACAAAATAACAATTTGACATTTTCATAAAATATAGAGGCCAAATTATTATTGTTTTTTATAAAATAGAAAAAAAAGTTAGATGAACCACGTTGATAATCACTCAAAAAGAATAAGATTTAGTTTTTTGTTATTGTTATTTATTATTTTATTTTTTATGTAACCAGCATTTTTTTTTTTAATCTGAACTTGAAAAAGTAGCAAAAAAAAAAAAAGCATATAGAAACTTAAAAAATTACACACCTTTGAAATTAGTTTTGTCGTTCAGAAGTTTCTATTAACATCGATGCAATTTTAAGATTTTATTTATGACTCTTCTGTGTCACTTATACTATATTATTTTAACGTAATACCATATTATTTTATTATTTTTAATTGTTTAATAATTTATTTTAATTTTTTTATAAATATAATTATTTTTATAATTTCATACTAATATTAATAATATTTTAAATTAAATAATTTAAGAACAAAAAATTATACGAAAAATATAATTAATTATAATGAACACATTAAAATACTGCATATACATGCATAATCGATTTAGTTTTGATTAAGTTAACTACAATTCAAACTGAATTGCATTCACCATAGATCAAAAACTAAATTTGAACAAATTTAGTTAAGTGGATTTGGTTTGTCAGAATTGGTTTGTGCCTACCTCTGACATAAATTGAATAAAATAATTTATTTAATAAATGAATACGAAGATAATTGCACGTTGTATTTTCAAAAGCCCAATCCAATTTCCATTTTCGTCGAAAATAGAAATTAAAAAAAACAAAGGACCAAATCCGATTAGCTGTGAACGGCAATTTAATAGCGCCAAAGCCATAGTGAATTAAACCTTTTTTTTTTCCTTTTTTCCCTGAAATCACGTATTCAAAATTCAAATAGACAAAAATAATTATTGATATTTGAGAAAGAGAAAAAAAGGCGAAGTAGAGAGAGAAAGCTTGGGGTTGCTAATTGGAGAGAGAGAGAGTCTTCGGAGAGTCAATCTAAAACAGAGCTTTCGTCATCTATTCATAAAAAACAGAGCTTTCTTCATCAATATAAAAAACAAAACCTAGAGAAAGAAAGTCTAGAGAGAGAGAGTGGTGGTCGGAATTAACTGCCGGTGCGATGGCGATACTGTACGCTCTGGTAGCGAGGGGATCGGTGGTGCTTGCGGAGTTCACGGCGACATCCACCAACGCCAGTACCATCGCCCGCCAAATTCTGGAGAAGATTCCAGGGAACGACGACTCACACGTCTCTTACTCTCAGGACCGATACATCTTCCACGTCAAGCGCACCGACGGCCTCACCGTCCTCTGTATGGCCGAAGAAACCGCCGGCAGTGCGTACTTTCTCACTCTCCCTCATTTCCAATTTCATTTCAATTTTTCAATATTTATTTGATCGCTTAATGATTGGATCTTTTGCTTTTTCTATTTCTTATTTTGTTGGTGTTCGTCGACGTTGAATTTAAATTGATGCGAATAGTTTTTGGAGCTCTAGGAAAATTGGATGTTGTCATAAATTTTCAGTTATTGTTACCTGTGCGCTGAGATCGATGTGTTCTAAGTGTTTTCCCTGTTGAAGTAGCTGGGGTCAAATGTGGTACTGTGTATATATATGATCGCTGTTTTCTGCGTATGCTTGGAAGAAATGAAAGCGTTTTGTATTGAGCTGAAACAAAGGAAGTAAATATGGGAAAAAGATGGATTAGTCAATTAGTATTCTTTATAGGATTTGGGGATATATTGGTTTTTTCCTTAGTAGGGATTCTACAGTGTTCTTAGTGCTTTTCTGTATTTTTCTTCAGTTGGGTTGTTTTTTAGTTTGGCTGTTTGGAGAAATGTGCTCGTCTTTATTTATTCTTCCAATCTCGATGAATTTCGTTGCAGATTCATGATGTGGACAAAGAGGTCTTTCATCCATAAACTGAAATAAGTAAGCAGCAGGTTGAAAATAATTAGTTATTGAATTGGGAGCAAAGTTAATACATAGATAATTTGATGTATAATTTTAAACTAAGATTTCCAGCATATGCACAGCTTTATCTAGCACTGTGTATGTAACTTATTGCCAGCACACATGAATACAGTTTCTTTTACAGAATGAGCACAATCTGGTGCATGCTTATAGTTAATTTTCAATAAAGAATGATGGTATTTTCTATGAGGACATGCTAAGTTGTCTTGTCCCTCCTAATTTTTGTGTCTGTGTTCTTATTGTTTGCTTTTAATTATGGTTGGCATATCTGTGACTTGAAAGATTTCCTTGTGGGTTTGCTTACTTGGTGTGATAATTAAGGGAAAAAGAAGAACAAGAACAAAACAAAACAATAGAAGGAAAAATCGGATTTGATTGGTCTTTTTATTTATTTATTTATGCAGGAAGAATACCTTTTGCATTTCTTGAAGATATTCATCAAAGATTTGTGAGAAATTATGGCCGTGCAGTCCATTCTGCCCAAGCATATGCTATGAATGATGAATTTTCAAGGGTTTTGAGTCAGCAAATGGAATATTATTCAAATGATCCTAATGCAGATAGGATAAATCGCTTAAAAGGCGAAATGAGTCAGGTAAGAAATGATTGGTTTTTGTCTGATACTTCATGTCCATGTTTCCTTTTTATGCGTGGTATTTAAATGAGACTGTTTTCAATTTGGGCTTCCTTTTGTTGAACAATTAATTTGGGTTTCAAAGATTTGAAAATAATGAATGAAATAAATTTGGCAATGCCCCATGGTATGTATAAAATGTAATCTTCATTTCATAATAATTCTCAATGCATCAAATTTAATTTATTTATTTTTGTCTAAAATGTATCCTTCCACTAATGTAATCTACATTTGTGTTTACTAAGGTGCGTAATGTCATGATAGAGAATATTGATAAAGTTCTTGACAGAGGTGATCGCTTAGAATTGCTGGTTGATAAAACTACTAACATGCAAGGAAATACCTTCCGCTTCAGAAAGCAAGCCCGTCGTTTTAGAAACACAGTGTGGTGGAGAAATGTAAAGCTTACGTATGGTTTCTAAACTAAACTTCCCTATATTACAGCTTCTGCATTGGACATGGAAGTAACATTAATAATTTTAACATTAAATGTCCATTTGAAACATGGCATATGATTAACACACCAAGAGATATATTATTGCATGTGGTGTCCTCGAGAATGTATCATATGTGCATATATCAATAGGCTGATGAGAAAAATTTGCATTCATTTACTAGAAAGGAATTTTAGTGGTTGTTGCCAAATTATTGGTGAGATTGCTTCGTCATCCCTCTCATGTTCACCTAGCATGGATTATTCAATAAAATAACTCATCAAAAATTTCTAAGTAACAAGTATGAAATTTTTCCTTTTGCTAAGTAATGCATTTGATCTTGCAGGGTTGCATTGATACTCCTTTTGCTAGTGATTATTTATGTTGTACTTGCTTTTGTCTGCCATGGACTTGCACTACCTTCCTGTTTGAAGTGAGGGTAAATGTCGAGCATCAAGCTAGATTGGAATGTTCTCATGTCTTTTTACCTTACCTTTTACATCTCTTTCCCTCTTGATTTTTTGTTTTTTGTTTTTTTTTTTTGGAAGGAGAGGGGAATATGTGATCATATTCATCTTCCACTTATGTTGTGGCAGATGCTTATTTATGCTGAATTGCACTAGTGCTTTTGGTATTGTGTCCATCTATTTGCTTATGGGAGATTTGAACTGGTTCAAGTTCCTTTTTTGAAACCATAGCTTGCTGGGGTGATGTTTAAATGGGACTATACAAATCTTATAGTACATAAGATTTGTGGCTCTTGTCTGGTACAAGTGATTTCTGCTGTTCTGATTTGTGAATTTGGTTTATTTAAGCAAAGAGCTGTGAATTTGGTTTATTTAAGCAAAGAGCACAAGGCCTTTGTTGTTATTATAGTTTCTATTATTATGTGTCATCCCCCAATTGCAACTTATACGTGGTGTTCTACTTCTTTCTCAATTTTTGTTTAGTTTTATTCCCTCTTTTAAGCAAGTGATTTTTTTATTTTATGAATAATATACCATCTTTAGTGGAAGTTAGTTCATTTTATGTTTCTGAAGGGTTGGCCTTTTGACACTAAATTGTTTATAAACAAGGATAATGATTGATATTTTACCAAAAAAACAAACAAGAAAAAACAATGGTAATGATGATAAGTTAAACTAACTAGATAGCCTAGCATCATATTCTCATGTAGCATTAACACTGATTCTCTTAATGGATGGACTAAGCTTGTGGCCTTGGACAAAACAGCATCTCCATATTGGGTTCATGTGGTTAGTATGGTCAAGTGAGGTTACATTGGCACGTTCTATTTCTTACAACATGTTACCGAGTTAATTTCATGGGGTCAAATTTAATTATTTAATTTGCTTTTTTTTTTTCTTTTTTTTTTTTGGCTGAGAGGGATCGATATGTTTTCATGCATACTTTTGTTGAAGATATAGTTTTCATTTCTTCAAGTTTCATATGGTTCTAGGAGAGTCTTTACAACTAGTGCACCGGTATTTCTGAACTAGAGGTAAAGATTTCAACTTATAATTGTCTACGTTAAAGATGAAAGAAATAGAACACAGACAGAAGCACCCTAAGTAAAAGTTTAAACTGTTTCACATAACTAAGATAATTTATTTATTTGTTGTTAATTTCCAAGAGAAACAGTTTAGTTTACTTTCGTTAGGAGGGCGAATTGACTGTATATGTACTGTACCAAATTCATCTTTGACGATGGTGCAGATTTGATTTGATAGAGGTGGAATTGTTATTCCTTAAAAAGAGAAATGATGTTGGGTTTATAATTAACAAAAGCAGAAGAGAGATTTTTTTATTTTTTTTGATATTGAGGATGGAGAGATTCCAAATTGGATCTTTGCCTTGAGGAAACAGTGGATTCAGATGTAACGACCATAGGCTTGAAACAAGATGATTGATCACACGATATACATCGCAAGCGATCTATTTGCCATCGCTACAAAATTCCAAGATGGTTTTGCTCTCAAAACAATTAGGCATTAAGAAATACGGAAAATAGTGCCCTCTTATAGCATCATTCCACTTTAATCTTTTCTTAATCGAGAATAGAGGATTCAAAATTTACTGCTATATTGCTCGGTTGTAATCTTTTATTTTTTTCAATGTGGAGTATAGGATTCAAACTTTACCACCAAATTGTCTCTAAAGACTACATCATTAAATTAGATACAGTTACTTTGCTTGTAGGACAAACGGCTGGAAATGTTAACATTATTAGCATCATCATCATAGTTAATTAGCTATGTTAGCTACCAAAGCTGACCAAATATGAAAATCTGCTACATCGGAGGGCCCTCCAAAATTGCAAAACATCCTTCAACACCTCCCCATGGTAGGTGGACGATCATTTTATGCCAAAATCTCTATCAACCTTTGAAGACAGAACTTGAAAGAGAAATCCACTTCAAATAATGTGAAGCTGGGAAATGGATTCAACGTGATTAATTTGGCAGAAAGGTCTCATTCACTCTACATTGTCAAATCCCAAAAAAGGCACCAAAAAGTAAAATATCCCCATTGATTAGTGAAGGGGACGCTGTAATTAGTCCCACAATGGAAGAAAGAGCATATCTATGGAAACAGAGCTAGTTCCTTGCAGGAACATTTATGTATTTCTTGCTAGTTGCTACTGTGTTACACTGTTCTATGTTACACTAGGTTATCCTCTACAAGTTTAAGCTTGTTTAACAATTCCTCTACTTCTTGCAATGCAGTCTTATAACATTCTTGAGACTGTGCCCCTTGTTCCACAACTGGAAGGGCTCGCTTATTTAGATGATTATACCGGTGCTTTGGGTTAAACATGTCAAAGGTACTAGAGTTGTGATCTAGAAGGTACCTGCGTTTAAAATCCTTACTCCACCGTGGAAGAATGTAGCGGGATGGAATTTCTTCTACCCCATTATAGTTAAGAACATTTAAAGCATGCCTGCATAAATAACCTTTGTAATTGAACAAACTGCAAATGCATCGGATATCCACTTGTGTTGTCTCGTACAAAACCTCGTAGTTTCTAACTTCCTTCTCGTTTTTACTGACTTCAACTCTTTCTTTGACTATGTAAGTAATTATAGGTCCATTAACGTTGACCTGCCTCGTGTTGAAGCAGGAATACATCCCCTCAACCTCTGATTGGAACTTCTTAAAAATTTCTTTCGTAAATACTTTAGAGAGCTGCACTTCAAAATTGCATCTTGTTTTTAATTCATAGCTTGAATTTGCTGACTCAACATCTGATGTTACTTCCTTCATGTGCTTCCTATGTAGAGCTAGATCATACTTGTCAACAAATTCCTTAAACGATGTATGTTTATGTACATAACCATCAAAAAATGCAGCCAAGCCATCATTTTCTTGTATAGGGACCATTCCTGCAAAAAAAGTATCTTTTAAGTAAACTGGAACCCACAGTTGCCGTTCTTCATATAATGTCTGAAGCCATTTATTGTCCCCTAGTCCGTTCCACTTGATCATCTCAGCCCAAGAAGTTTCAAACTCAGCTATCTTCAAGGAATTATAGACTGCTCTGTGCAACTGTCTTTTGATTACTTCATATCCCTTCAAACCACCCAACTTCTCAGGAACTCTCTGCATGATATACCACAGACAATAACAGTGCCTAGCATTGGGGATAACCTCAAAGATTGCAATTTGTAACGGCTTACACTGATCAGTAATGATAACTTGTGGAGGGCAATCTAACATGCATTTCAGCCATGCCCTGAGAATCCAAATAAAATAGTCCACTGACTCATTTCCAAGAAATCCACAGCCCAACAATATCGATTGTCCATGGTGGTTTACACCAACAAATGAAATCAGGGGGATCTCATATTTATTTGCCAAGCATGTTGTGTCTATTGCAACTGTTTCACAAAAGTAACCATATGCAGCCCTGGACCTGGCATCAGCCCAAAAGACATTCCTCAGGCGCCCATCATCGTCAAGATCCATCAAATAAAAGAAGTTTGTATTCGTCAGTTTCATGCGACAAAAGTAGTTGTAAACTGCATGAGCATCTCCTTCTTTGAGTTCCAAATGTTTAGAGTGATCAACAGGATTCATGCCCTCTCTTTCATTAAAATCAGAGTACCCATTAGACCCAGCATCCATAATAGCTGTTCGGTAGAGCTTAATGGTATGCACCTCTGTAACAGGCTCTGGAGGCTGTTGTGCCTTTTTGGCAGCAACAATCATTTTTTTATGTGACTTGTAAAACCTCTTGATTTGTGGACTCACCTGATGGTTGTGTTCAAGTTCTACTTCAACTATTCTCCACCTTTTGGAGTCCACCAGCCTGATGACAACCATGGCAGGACAACCAGTTCTTGTTTCTGGTCTTGGATTATTAGCTTCACTCTTTTTCTTGAAACCTGCACTGCTGCAACTTAGTTTTGCTCTATACCGTTCTTTTCTCTTTGATCTGAACCATGAATTGCTCACTCTAATGCCAAAACCCTGTTGTTTAGCATAAACATTGTAAAAATCATAAGCTTCATCAAACGAATCAAACTCTAAACCCACAGTTGGGAGTGGTGGTTCCTTTCTTGTATGTGGTTCCCCGGTTTCATCATCATGATCAACAACAGTGCAGTCTCCCTCAACATCGTACTCATCACCTTCATCAAACACTGGTTCACTATTGAGACAAACTTCTTCCATCTGAAACACAAATTGATACAGAAAATTCACATTCATCAAAAATAAAAATACAACAACAACCTTTTGCACACAGCAAGAGAAAATGTTTATATGACTGAGTATGAACAAAGTAAACAACATGAAACAGCTGCAATTCCAACATATAGTAAATTTTAGCACCATATGGAAGACAAAAAAAAGGGAGACCGACGACACATATAAGAAATACATTTCCTTGAGGATTCTAAAACTGACGACGAATAGTAAGCAAATTTACAAAGTTCCAAACGTTTTCAAATCATTCTTATCTCATCAAAGATGACCAACATAGTCTTTGAGCTATTCAATCTTGCGCTTAGCATCTTCTAAGGGTTTATTTCTGACCCTTCTCTGGACTGTAAGAATCAAGCATGAGAAACCGGAGCACGACAAACTTGGAGTTAAGAAAGTTGTATTCAAGGAATACACCCCATTTATTCATTATGTAGAAGTACTCAGTGAATGTGAAAAACTATTAATTTCATGGTTAACTTCAATTTGAAAAGTGCCACATCCTTTTGGAATTGATTTTTTTTTTCTTTTTCTTTTTTTGCTTTTCATATGATTTTGATTATTGATTATAACTAATTGAATTTGCTAGAAGATGATTATTTTCCAGTAGCTTATGAATCCAAATATCAAACTCAAATTTATACAGAACCTGAAGTTATTTTTCTATCTAAAAAATACGAGTTTAAATAGTTCAATTTTATACCAGTGTCATCCATCAGATTCTTACAAACCCCAATAAAAAAATAAAAAATAATAATAATAATAAACGTGATCTTCTATCTACCACTTCACCGTGAAAACAAAAAAAAAAAAAATACAGAAATACAAAAACGAGTCATTTCTTGAATCTTCAGCTTCTCCTTTTTTTGTTTTTTGTTTTTTTCTGTTTGATTGGGTTTCTTTATTTAAGAAAAACTTGAAAAAGCTCACCTTTGAAATTAAAGCCAAATGGATTTGGTAGAATAAAAAACACGGTTAACCAAGGAGGGCTTTAATTTTCTTGGAACCCAAACAACGAACTAAGAATGATCACCACCGATCGGCCACGGGGAGTGGATGAGTGTTGGACATTCGGAGGCCGCCGAAGAGATCAGAGTCTCTGTGAGTTCGGTCAGTTCTTGGGCGAAATTTGCACAACATGACGAATTGGGAAATTGAAAAATGCGATTGTGGTTTCAGTGAAACGACACCGTTGAACACCACAGGAAGAGTTTTTTTTTTTTTTTTATCCGTAGGCACAGTTTATTGCTTTGGAAAAAGAAAATATGAAAAATAATTGATATGGTTCTCTTTTTAGGCCTATTTGGCTGAGTTTTTTAGAAGTTCATAATAGTTTTTAAAATTTTAAGTTGTTTTTGAAAATATTTAAATAATTTTTGTAGTATATTAAATTTGCAGAACTGGATATTTTTTAAACAAAAACTATGTCAACTGGGCATTAGTGTGGTTAGTCATTGGTTTAGTGAAATTTTTAAATTAGTAGAATTTTTCTTTTTATGAAGTAATTGAAATTAAAAGTTTTATTTTTGGTATAACTTTTTAAAATTGTTAAAACGTTTTCGTATTGAATATTGGTGGTGGACAAAAAATGAAACAAACCGTTAAACCCACCAACTTAATTCATTGAGTGGTTTTTGTTTGAGTCAGAATGAGATTAATAGGTATGATATGGTTAATGAAATATCAAAATGTATATAAATTGGCTTGGTTAAAAATTCATGAAAAAGCCAAACCACACCGAATTGACTATAAGAAATAATTTTTACATAAATTAGTTTCCCCACTTTTGTACCTGTAACAGTCCATTTAATTAGTCAAGCTCATTTGTTTTAGTTTATTTAAAAACAAATTACTAATAATACAAGTTAAGCCTAATGTTTTCATTTATATGAAAAAGTAGAACCAAATTACTTAATAATCGGATTTCATAGTATAAAATAAAAATAACAGAAATATTTTATATTTTTTTCATTCTCACATTAAAAAATTAAAGGGAGAAGAAACTCAAAAGTTTTATTTCTTTATTCTCTGAATCTATATTTTCCATCAAATTCTACAATTTTGTAGTCGAAATGAAATTATTCTCTTCTTTGCAAAAATTTCATTGCATGTAGAAGAAAAATTCATTTTTGAAAAATCTATGAAATTTTGCTTACTTTCTAAGCTTCAATGTCAGAACTCAATTTTTATTTTTGTTATCTATTCATTTTGAATATATTTTTATGGTTTTTGATGTATCTGTATGAGGTTTTTTTGGAAAGTTTGAAATTTGAAAATTTATTTTGTAAATAGGATTTGAAAAATATGGGTTTTGAACCTAAAATAATTATTTTTGGATTTTTATAAAAAGCTTGCATGATAGATGTTGATAAAAGATTTATGAGAGTGACTTGACTAGTTTTAGAGCTTTAGTTTTGATTTTAAGTTGCTGAAATCATAACTTTATAATTTTATGTGGAAACTTAACTTGTTAGATAATTCTCAAAAGTTAAGAAAAGAAGACGAACTTCAAATTAATAAGGACAAGGAGCTGGCTTTGGAAGGCTAACTTTGACAGGACCCGCCCCGGAAATCCCTCTGGATTTCCCGGAGAGGCCCCGCCTGAGGAAGATTCCACCAGAACCCCTCGGGGCAACCGACAGAATCCTCCTCCGAAAGGGGTAATAATCAAATAAACAAATAAACAATAATGGGACGAATAGTAAATAAGATATGAACGAAAAGTAGATAAAATAAGCACCACAATAAATTAACGAGTCATAATGAATAAATAATAAACAATGTATGAAGTAGGTGGGAATGACAGAGCCACTAAGAGTGATAGACAAAAATATAAATGATACAGATCCATCAATGATACAGAATAAAGGAAACATGATTTATACATATGTAGAAGTAACAGCGGAAGTCGAGTGCGAATGCGATGCCGATGGTAGTCCACGTGAACCTGCAACTAGAACCTAGGGAACGAAGTAAAATAACAAAACGTGAGATATAAATATCTCCGTGAGTGCTCCTAGATAACTACAAAATACAATTTCAGCCGTTAAAACCTTTACACTCAAACCTCACGTCACTCAGTTGAAAGGTTCCCCGTTTTGAAAATCATTTCGCAAAACCCTCGGTTTACCCCAAATCATTAAATCANTTTCAACCATACTCTTTATCACTTCTTTTTATTTTTTATTTTTTAATAAATAAATAATTTATTTTTCTCTCTCTTTTGAATATTATATAACAAATCTAATAAATTAAAATATTTTGTTAAATAAATTATTAAATGTGCATTGAAAATTGTGGATCCAATAAATATGTGTATTAAATTTTTTATATAAAAATTAAATTTGACTTTTTAAATTTTTTTCATTTGAAGAGCCTATTAAAATTGTTAAATTAAAATTTACTCTTTAAAATAAATTAAAAAATTAATAATTTTAAAAAAAGCATTAACGATGCTCCAACCATTAAATAACGAGCAAATCTTGACACAGAAAAAAATAATAATAATAAAAATAAAAGTTGAAGATTAGTATCTTGACCTTCTACAAACGAGGCATCGACCAAAGCAAACGCAAAAATAAATAGTAGTCCCCGTAGAACCCATGTCCACGAAGATCGCGGCCACAAAATTCCCATACTTGACCGACCTAATTCAAAGTAGATCTAATTAACTCGATTCATTTACCTTAAAATTTTAAAGGTATGAGCCTCCTTATATTAAGTTTTAAGGTTAATGAGTAACGTCCATGAACTTGCTTAAATAAATTTTGGGTTAATTATAATTAATAGCATTGATTAGCTTCCTTGAACAATCAAAGTTGATGGTATTTATTTCCAATAAACTGTCAAAATAAATAGTGCGTTGCATATCAGGAAAATTCTACAATTCAACTGAGTTTCACCGTAAAATTCTAAAAAAATATTACTTAATTATTAATAAATATTATTCAATTATAAATATTTCAATTTTATTCTATTAGAGATAAACTATAATATTATAACATTGTCTAGAATAATATTTTTTAAAATTTTATGATAAACTTGCACGGTAGCTTTTTCTGTTCATGTTAAGCTATTTGGAGCATCCCCTACTTTGCAACAGAGTCCGTCGACTGATCACCAACCTCCTAATGATATGCAGCTGAACAATCCTACAACCGCAAGATGATCCTAATGGGTATTAACATTATCATGATGATCCATGTATGATTTATTAATCAGTGTTACATTGAATACTCTCAACTCTATCATCGCCTAAAGTTGTAAAATAACTATAAAAAAAATGCATTGGAATCCCTTTTGGTTAATATAATATGATCTGTATTTTTATTAAATAATTATTTATTTTTTATTAATGAAAGCTGATAAAAGATATTGAGATTTACATATTTGGAGAATGAAATTCACTTGAAGGAAAATCCATGTAACTCACATCTAGTTTAACTTTAATGGAAATAGTTGAAATAATTTGTTCTGTCATATGATTGTAAAACTGTAAAAGTTTAGGAGAAATAGAAATAGTGATTTAGCTTCAAAATCAACATTGAAAACTTCTGTAGACTCTTCTATGATTAAAGCAAGTAAAGAACATAATAAAATTTCAAAACAAAGTCTTGTCCTAGAAATCAAATTTTGCAACTTAAAAGGAGACCGACCTGATCTACTAGGCAATAAAACTACAATATATATTCTATCAAGAATTCGACTCTAATCTGAACTCATCCCTATGATATTAAAGATGAATATGAATGCCTATACATATCTAAAAAGTGTAGTTCCAAAGTAATAAAGGTCTTGCTCTTCTAGTTTGAATTCAGTAAAAAAAATTCTTTTTCTAGTCTCCTTATTGATAAACTCCATGGGTTTTGTTACTGTTTGTGTTGCTTGCATATGGATGCTTCAATTTTCAAAAAAATTGAATCAAACTACCTTCTTTAAGCTGAGAATTCCAGGTAGCCTGCATGTTTTTGAGCATATCCTCGCTATCGAAAAGCTGCAGAAAGTAATAGATTTGAAACAGCACTTGTCCTTATCACGAAAGATAACTGCAGCAAAAACAAATTCCCAAAACCAACCTGTGTCGCATCCAGTAAAAAAGATCCTCAGCTATATGTGACAGAACTACATGGTAACGTATTTGAACCATAAGTTAGCAAAGGGCATGGTGAATTGATCTGCAATGTGTATCAAAAAAATAAATATATATTTATTAAAAAAAATGGAAAAAAAAGATGCAATTACATCAGTGTAAGGTCTGACATACAGCATAAAACAATGAAGGCTGAAAAGAGATTTCTATTTACTCCTGGAAAACTAAACAGGACTTACAAGTTTACGAGACAGCAAATTTGAGGAACCAAAATTTCTTCAAACTTTCTCGAAAGTCCAACCTATTGTTCCATTTAGCATGCAAGTCACTCTTCTGCAAGGTGAAAGAATCCTCTGAGAAATAGTAATCTCTTGGCAGAGCTTTATACCGCTCACTATTTTGTTGTGATATCAAGCATGATTGAGAACAGTAAATGTGTGGGTAAATGTGTGGAAAATAATCTAATTTCTGTCAGATGTCTCTTCTGGTTGAAGCCAAATGGTATCCTGCTCAATTAGAAAAATTTGAGACCATAAGCATCACAGCAAACAGAATTTTTGTTTCAGCAACCAAAACAGCAACAAATGAAATTTTTAGCTGCATCAACTTTCCAGAAGAAAGATTATAATACTTAGCGGAGAACTGGTTACCACTTCAAACTGAAAATAAAGCTTTGATATTTCACCACCCAAATTATAAATTATAAAAATAAACTAGTCATGAATGGAACATATATTTGAATCATTAAAAGGTAAAAATGAAGGAAACAAAAGTTATGAATACGTTGCCACTGGCAAAATGAGAAAAACTTTCATGAAGACCAAATAACCAAGGTTGCCCAGGTCCCAGGCAAAAAATTAGAGCATGCCTACGGGCTGGAAGCTTTTGCAGCCAGGTTCAAAAACAAAAAAGGTTTCATTATGCTCTTCTCAAGAAAAATATCCTACAGACATTAGGATCTATGTTACCCACATAATTGTTCTATTTCAAGCAAATTTTCAAACTTCAATTTAATCTTTATATGCAAGATAAGGGACCATCTTGAACCTTAACAACCTTGGTTTCATAAATCAGCCTACAAAATCCAGTTTAAATGAAATCCAAGCACAATGTAATTATCAATAGAACAATAAATGAAAAACAGGAGCTAAAAGGTAAGCATGATTTATCAAAGAGAGAGATGAAACAAACATACAGACAAACAGAATTTAGTTGGAGACTTAACAGCCAGAAAGGATAAACGCTGCATTACTTTGTATCCCTTAAAGAAACATTAATTTAGATATGGGCTAAAACAGGACGTTTTGCAAAGTAAGAATCAAGAAATCGGGGAAGGAAAACTTTAAACCTCTATACATTGTTTTTTAAATATTTACAGCATTGAGCACATGCAGACCAAAATTTAATTATACATAATAAACTTAAAAACAATTGAAGATACTAAAATTGTACTTTTTCGCCTCCGACATCCTCATCGGAAACAAAACAAAATTATAAATTTAAGTACCATATCAATAAGACAGCTTTTGGTCTGATGCAATCAAAATTTATGTCATTGAATGGTATTAAATTAGCAATTTTATAAGATAATCCATAATAATAGACAGAGCAGGATTCACAAAGATATATCTTCTCACAGCTTGTTGCATACATGAGCAACCTTGTGCACAATCAAAAATACATGCACATATATGATAGTGCACTCTCTCGCATGTGCATGCAATTATATAAAGAACTAAATTCATATGATTTTATAGTTCTTATAAGCAATTCTAAAAATATTGCTTCTTTGAAAAGAAAAAAAAAAAAATATTGCTAAGAGCATCATTCTCTGTTGCATGGTAAACAACATAATCCTCATAAATTAAGATATTTTGGGAACGAAAAAGCAATAACCGAATTTAATTTAAAAGAAACAATTTTATGATATTATCATATTATTTCTCGATATAACAAACTTCATAATCAGGGAGGAGTTAAGAGACGAACCATTTGGCATATGCTATCTGATAGCTGAAAAGCTTCTTCCCACATATTAACTTTACTGAGCCCTTTAATAAGGTGAACAAATGTACTTAGCTCTGGAACACCACGTTTTACCATATCCGAAAACAATTCAAATGCCTTCTCAACCTTATTTGCATGTGACAGGCTTTCAATCAATGAGTTATACATTTTTTTGTTCAAAGGTGTCAAAGGTGAAGATGATGATATCTCTTCATGCAGCTCCAAGGCCACGTCCAGTTTCCCAGCCTTAATAAAATTATCGACCAGAATACCATATAGGGGAAAAATTGGCAACTTATCACTCTCACTTATCTCATTTAAAAGACCAAGAGAGACTATGAACTCCCTGTTGTAACCTTCAATAACCTTACAGTAACTTGCCATATGCTTTGGCCAATACGTCTGTTTCATTTCATCCAAAAGTTCATGGGCCTTGTCCAAAAGGCCCGCGGTACAGCAATGGTTTATCAGCACCCTATAAGTGACAAAATTTGGAGCACAACCCTTTGAGCCCATCTCTCTTAAGAGTTCAAGGCATTTGTCTAATTTACCTGCTTTCCCAAGGCCATCTATCATTGCAGTATAGGTCACAACATTTGGGTTACACCCTTTCTCTTCCATCATTACCATAAGCTTATAAGCTTCATCTGTTTTTCCAACTTTACAGAGGCCATCAATCATCTCTGTGTAGATAACAACATTTGGCTCACAAGAGTTTTCTAGCATTTTGGACAATACTTTTAAAACAAGATCCAATCTCTGATCTTTGAAAAGCCTGTCAATCAAAGAGCTGTAAGTATATGCATTTGGACTATACCCATGCTCAGACATCTTAGCAAACACAACTTGAGCTTCATCCAACTTTCCAGCTTTACAAAGTCCATCTATGAGTGCATCATAGACAATATGGTTAGGTACACAATCTCCTGCGGACATAGCATCCAACAAATCACGGGCCTCTTTGACCTTGTGAGCTTTGCACAAACCATCCACCAAAGCTCCATATGTAAAAACATTTGGTTCTTTGGAATTGCAATCGCCAAGTCTAAAGTAAATATCCACATCAGAATTGTCCACATTATCTTTCATTCTTGAATAAATTAGACAAGCTTTTTCAATTTCTCCAGCTTTACAATAGCCATCAATCAATGCAGTATAAGTAACAACATTTGGAATGCAACCATTATTCAGCATCATCTCAAAGAGTTGATTTGCATCGGCCACCTTCCTAGCTTTAAGGTAAGCATGTATAAGAGCAGTATATGTCACCACATTAGGGGAGCAGCCTTTTTCTATCATTTCATCAAACCAATTGCGAGCCTGTTGAATGAGGCCAGCTTTACAAAAATTGTCAATCAAGACAGTATATGTATAGACATCAGGAACAATACCATTCCTTTTCATTTCTTCAAACAAAAAAAATGCTTTTTCTACCTTGGAGTAATTACATAAAAAACCAATCACATTAGAATATGTACTAGCATCGGGAACAAAACCCTTGCTCATCATTTCACTGATGACATTATAAGCTTTCTCAAATTTTCCCGCCCCACAAAGACATCTTGCAAAATTGCTGACGTTGACCTTATTCAACACAATCCCTGCATTAAGCATCTCATTGTAGGCTTTCTCAGCCAAATCTAACAAATCTGAGCTAGGCAATTCAGCTTTGCTGCATAAACCACCAATCAAGATATTATAAACAACATAGCCCGGATTGCACCCGCACTTGACTATTTTCCTTAGCAATTTATAAGCATAAGAGTAGTCTCCTGATTTGCAATAAGCATGAACAAGAGAATTAAATATTTTAGGGCTTGGATAACACCCTTCTGCAATCATCATGCTGAGAATTCTCTTACACCTACCAAGTTGTCTTTTTTTCAAACACCCACATAGTAAAATCCTATAAGTTACAACATTTGGAACACAAGAAGTAGACCGCATTCTGTCCAAAAAATCCATGGCTACATCAAAAAGGGAAGCTTCACATAGTCCATATATCATATTCGTATAAAGAGCTGTATTTGGCTCAAACTCTTCATTGTCAATCAAAGTGAGTGCTTCCCTCCACCTCCCAGCTTTGCAGAGAGCACGAGTAAAACATCCTAGTGTTGGCTCATCCATCCTAAACCCTGCATCCCACATCTCCCTATGAACCAGTTGTGCCGTCTCCAATTTATCAGCTTCTACAAAAACTTGAATCAAAGCATTGTAAGTCGGTCTTGTTGCTTTGTACCCAAAATCCTTGAGCCTCCCCAACTCTTCCAGAGCTCCATTCCACAACCCATATCTACAACACTTCCGAATCAAAATATTAAGCAATTTCCCAAGCACCTCTTTGTCATCGCTCTTAATTTCTCTAAGAAAATGTTCAGGTACTCTACAATTATTTTTATTATTACTTTGCAACATTTCCAACAAAGCATTATACACATAACCAGTGTGACTATAACCAATTTGACGACCTGCCCACATGAAAAACTTCACACCCAATTGAGGATTTTGAACAAGATTCAAAACCTCAACCACCAAATTTTCATTCAGTTTGTCCCTAAACTGCCTAAGAAATTTCTGGGTATGATCACCAAACTCATCTCTATTGTCTCTAATGGCATCGGAAATCGAAAGGGCTTCGCTAGAAAACTTACCCAACTCAGATTCACCTACTGAAGACCCAGAATCAGAACTTGAATCCAACAGCGAGCCGCGCAAGAAATCGAACTCTTCAGCCGAAAATGACTTGACATGCGAACCCTCCGAGGCCAACGGGTCGTCCTGGTCGACCAATCCTTCGAGGGTGTCCGAATAAGAGGTGGAAGCGAATCTGGAAATGGTGGAAAACAGAGTAAAGTAGGGAGCTTTGGAATTTGGGTGAGAGATTTTGAATGAAGAATATGGGTTTGTGGAGAACAAAGGGCTGGAAGGCAGAGTGTAAATGGTGGGGAAAGAGTGAAAGAGGAGAGTTTTGAAGCGTCTTCTGGCGATCATGGATAATGAGTAATTTTAAAAATGGGCGCTTTGTTTCAGGTTTAAGCCTGGGTTTATGGAAAGAGAGACTCTAACATTTCCTTCCATCTGGTTTCTGAACCTTCTTTTTTTTTTTCTTTTTTCTTTTTTTTTCTGTAAGAAAATAATAATAATAAATATTTGTTTTCGGAACATATAAAGATAAATTATTTTACACTTATGGCTTCGAGAATTCAAAACTTAGCTCCCATTTGATATATAAACTGTAATGTTTGTTTCTTTTTACTCTCTTTTTCTCTGCATATAAAAATAAAAATATTGCTTCCTATAATTGTATTGCAAATTGATTACTTTAAGGAAAAACACAATCTCAAAATAATCAAAAATATATAGAATATATTTTCATGAAAATTATCATTTAATAATATTTAAAACCAAATAATAAAATAAGTTAAAGGCAAAGAAATTAAAAAAAAAACAAAGTTGATTGTAAAATATAATATATTTATTCACGAATTTATAAGTAATGTAGGAATAATTCAATGTAAAATCCTGAATTTTATAAGAGATGTATTGAACTTATATGTATGTAATAGGCTTATTTTTCCATAAGCCTTGCCTATCATGGCAAAGTTGAAAGGAGATACCCATAGGAAAATCAAAGGTTTCAAAAGGAACAAATAAAAACAAATAAAAAATCAATTTTCGAGCATATTATTTATTTTGGTATTAGATTTGCCAGGGTTGAGTTGGCAAGGTTAGCCACACAGTTGGCTGCCAAGTATTCCTCGGATTCTTTATGAAGCTTGTGCTTTAATAATTATAAATTATATTTAGTCTTCTTCCAATATAGGTTATTTCTCTTCAAATTAAAACTAGCAAATAAGTTTCTCACACTAATAAGTAAATTTGAAAAATTAAGGAGATGACAACAATTTTTTCTTCCTAAATGGGTTATAGTCTATAAATATTTATCCTTGAAATAATTTTACTTCTCATTTTTTGAATTATATTAAAGGTGTTCATCGGTTCAAATTTAAACCGATCTATTTTTTAAATAATCAATCCGATCTAATTAGTATTCAGTTTTATTTTTTTCAATTCGATCTATACATTAAATCCAATCAAATCTAATTAATAATTGGATTATATCAGTTTGGTTAATTGATTTGGCTTCAACTTTTATTTAATTTTTGTAGATTTTTTAAAATTTTAATTTTTGAATTTTTTTTACTTTTAATATTTGACATTTATAATATTTTTTGTACCAACAATTTGTTATGTTTAAATGTTGTTTAAAAAATTATATTTTTTTTTAAAACCTAATACGTAAAGTGTTCACTAAGTAATCTATAAAAAAAAAAAATTTCAAAACCTAAACATAAATGATTAAAAAAATAATAGAACAGATAAACATATTAAACTAAAATAAAACAAAACAAATTTACTACATTAATACAATAATCCAACTTCTAATTTAAGTTAGTATAACAAAGCTTACATATCAATAATATTAAACTAATTGTCATATGCTTTGTTAAAAAAAAAAATAGTCGGTTCAATTTAGATCGGTTTTTTTGGTTTTTAACGTTAAAAATTGAATCGAATCAAACCGATTATCGGTTTTAAATTTTTAAAACTGATCAAATTAAATTATATTAAAATAATCGATAGTTATATTTGATCAATCAATTTTATCAGTTGGTCATTTTTTTGCATGCCCTTATATTATATTAGGATAGACACGAAGTGGAAATCCTCTCTTGATGTGTATCCTTCTTCTTTATTTATTTATTTATTTATTTGAATTTTTTTATGGTATATATATATATATATATATTTTAAAATAAGTAAATAGCATGAAAAAAAAAAGTGTAAAACTATTTTATTTATTTGTTAAACAAACATGACAAATGAGAATGACATTTGTTATTTAACAACTACAATAAAAGAGGCATTTGGCCATGCTCTATGGACAAATTCAACGCTTCCATATAAAAACACTATGCATAAACAAAATTAAAATGATATGTTAAAAAAAAATTGTGTTTTTTTTTTAAACAATAATTGTCGTCTGTCCACCAAAAGATATTTCTTTTTGACTGAGCTGTCATCACGTCCTTTGTCTTTACGTGGATTCTTCTTTTTTATTTAGTGAATACCTTTACATGGATTCATATGCACATTCAATTTGTACTTATCAACAAGTTTANAAAAAAAAAAAAAAAAAAAAAATATATTATTTTAAGAATATTCATCAGCAAAAACAAAAAAAGTTAATTAAAAAATAAAAAAAAACCAAAACTAATCACTGTTTAACACGTATTCATCAATGCGTCCATATACGTAAATATATAGGTCATTCATATAAAATCCCAAGTACCAAAAAGAAAAAAAGAGCCACTCTTTTTCTATACACCTCATTTTCCCTCTTTTTCTTCTTCTGGTTCATCTTCTCTTCTGCTGTCAAAAATGGCGACCGCCATTTTCACGAACACCAAGTTCTCATACTCACCCACGGCTCCTTCAATCAACGCCTCCACCAGAAACCCAGAAACCCACTTCATTTTCCAACCCATAAACCCCGATAAATCCATTTTCAAATCTTCTTCTTCTGCTTCCTCCATTCTCAAAACCTCCCTTAAACCCCAACCCAGAACCCAAATCCACTGCTCCCAAATCCCTGACTCGTTTCCGGCATCTGGGTACCGGCCGAAATACATCCCCAACCGGATTTCCGACCCCAACTATGTCCGAATCTTTGACACTACTCTCCGTGACGGCGAGCAGAGTCCTGGAGCCTCACTGACCTCCAAGGAGAAGCTTGACATTGCTAAGCAGCTTGCGAAGCTCGGCGTCGATATAATCGAAGCCGGCTTTCCGGCGGCTTCGAAGGATGACTTTGAGGCCGTGAAGCAGATTGCTATTGAGTTTGGGAATGTAGATGGAGATGGGTATGTGCCTGTAATTTGTGGGTTGTCAAGGTGCAATGAGAACGATATTAGGACGGCTTGGGAGGCTGTTAAGTATGCGAAAAGGCCGAGGATTCATACTTTTATAGCAACCAGTCCGATTCATATGGAGTATAAGTTGAGGAAGAGCAAGGAGGAGGTGCTCGAGATTGCTAGGAGTATGGTGAAGTTTGCTAGGAGTTTGGGGTGTGAAGATGTTGAGTTTAGCCCTGAAGATGCTGGCAGGTTTGCGTTCTGAAATCCATAGGCATGTTTTTTTTTTTTTTTTCCCGAATGTGTTTACCTGCGAAGAATGAATGCTTTGCTTGGCTTGTGAGAAAAGGGTGGGAAAGATTGAAAGGAAAACAAAAAGAAAAAAAGAAGGTGAAGTCCCTACCAGGAAAAAGAAAAAAAGATACGAACTTTATTTTTCCGTATATAGTATATTAAGAAAGATTCGTTTCCCTTTTTTCCTTTCCCTTTTAATATCCAAAATTGTACGGGGAGGTTTAACGAACTCTTTGGGACTGAACTTACATGTTTATACTCACATAGTTTGCACAAATTGAATTGAACGAACGGATTTATTGAATGTATAACTTTTTTTGTTTCATCAAAGAATGTTCATATATTACAGAGGATAATTTGATTATTGTTGAAATAATTATTTATATAAAATATATTTATTTTTATATCGTACGTGTACAACAATTTAGGTGGATGTTTTTGTTTTATACAGTTCGCTGTTATTATATTACAAAAAATACTGTTTCTACTCTCCCTGAGGGAGATAGAGAGGTGGAAATTTCTTATCTGAGCTAGAGTTATAGCTACTAAGAGTTCTAGTTAACCATCTTCTTTTTCTTTTTCTTTTCTTTTTTGGCAAAATGAGTTCTAGGTATCCTACTATTAGCTAGAGTAACTCTACCTCTTTCAGTTAGAGCTAAACTCATTCTATTGGTATTTTTCCCTGGGAGAAACTAGGATTTCAAGTGTACCCTGTAGGGTATTACCATAAGTATGCACATCAAGGATGAACTTGGAATATAGAAATATTGGAATATAGGGTCTATTAGTCCTTTTATTTTGTGAATAAACTAATCTTGAACGAATAAAAATAAAATTTTAATGGTCTCTTCTTGTTCCACAACATACCAGGTCTGAGGGGGAATTTCTGTATCAGATTTTGGGTGAAGTTATAAAGGCTGGAGCAACAACTCTCAACATACCTGATACAGTGGGTTACACGGCCCCAGCAGAATTTGGAAAATTGATTGCTGACATAAAATCCAATACCCCTGGAATTGAGAATGTTATTATTTCGACTCATTGCCAAAATGATCTTGGACTTTCTACGGCCAACACTATTGCGGTTTGTCATTTCCTTTTATGCTCTACTTGTATGTGTCTATTCTAATGGAAGTGCACAAGAGATGTCTCATTTCCTTTCATTTACGTTCAGGGGGCATGTGCAGGTGCAAGGCAACTTGAAGTAACAATCAATGGCATCGGTGAAAGAGCTGGTAATGCATCATTGGAAGAGGCAAGTGGGTTTTTTCTTCATTAAAATGAGCTACATATTCAGTTTTGAGTTTTCAGAGTTGGGGGGGGGGGGGGGGGGGGGGG
>QANX01006042.1:108239-121496 GCA_003254975.1 Ochetophila trinervis
GCTTGGGGGGGGGGTGAGAGTTTTGAATTTGGTTTAATAAAATGCAATGTTCTTATGTAAGTCATGTAGATGAACTTTGATGTCTAAATGTTTCCACTTTTGAACGTTATTATCTATGAAAGGTCAATACCCTAACGTATTTGACCAATAAATGAAGTCCCTCACTTCAAATCCTCCAATTTGACTCCCAGGCAGCTCTCTGGATTTCTCAATCGCCTATCAGTCCCTCCATCCTCCAAATTGTTTTAGAGATGCACAATTGCTTCGGCCTTATATTATGCTTTTAGACTGTACATTAGTTATCAGGCTTCCGTACATACTTTCCTTGGGAACAATACCAAATTATAATAGTGAGACTCATTTTCAATGACAATGTTCATGAGTAATTGACGAGTTCATCCATAGTTTAGTTATTTTTTGGTAGTGGTAGATTTAGAGGGTTTTTCCTACCATAATTACCAAATTACTGACACATGTAGCTGTTCAATGTTAAGTTACCACTGTTGTTAGTTTGTCTACTGTGTTAACTTGATATACATGGCTGGCCCACCTTCTAATAAGTTAAATTTTGGGGAATTGTGGTAATGGTACATGGTATCAAATCCTTATTGTATAACTGATTTTGTGTTCAAATCTTTACTATGCTCCATCTCTTTCTCTTGATTTTGTGTTCAAGAATGAAAAGGCAGAAAGAACAGTAACTGCTTCTTTTTCTTCATTCTCTCTTCTTCCTGCCATTATTTCATTATAGTGTGAACCGTGGGTTTTGTCAATCAATTGCCCTACTTGATCATTTTCCTTGTTCTTTTCATCCTCCCGAGCACTTCATCACTTGGTGGAGAAGCTTTTCATTTAGCTTTGCCATTTAAACATTTGCAAGTCACACGTTGCCAAGGAGTCACTACTATCAAAAGGACATCAACTTGAGGCATGGAAACTCGTATTAAGAGTCCTAGAGTAGAACCTCTTTGATACTTGAAGCCATAAGTTCTTTACCTTTAGAAAGAAAGACATATTTGTCAATCAACAAAAGTCAGAAATAGGGATGCATCAACTTGATCTTGGCACATATCTTACAAATGATTATTTGGAGGTGAAAGCTATGAACTCAAAATGTTTTTGGCCCTTTCCAATGTTAGTTGCCTATTTATATTTCAAAATAAAGAAAATATTCGGGATGAGGATTATATGATGAAACCCTACATGGTGTATGACCTTAGAAGCCACCTATTATAGCTTAAAGGTCATGGTGAGCAAACTCCTGTTCTTCCTGAAGCTTTATCATATGAAATAACCAAAATGTATTTTGGGCACTTATACAAATGCCCTGGTATAAATTTTAGAAAATATCAAAGTTGGAATATTCTTTTCCTAATCAATTTTCAAAGCATAACTTCCTTTTTTCTTTTTGTATATTTTGAGCTCCTATTCCCTTTTACGTTCATAACTTTTTTCCACCAAATAATACCTGACAATCTGACTCAAGACGTTGTTGAGCTGCTTCAGAAATCTGACCCCTGAGACTTGGTTTTGTACAGCTGACAGCCATCAAATTACTATTTTTTCAAGCGCTTTCAAACTATAAATCCATTATAAGCTTGCCCAACTTCTAAATTCTAGTCCAACTTTCCTTGTAACAGAGTTGTAATAATATGGCATGCACTGGCTATAAAATAATTCTGAAAAAAGTAAATAGAGAATGCATTATTATAATGAATGTACATATATACGTATACATATACATATATATACTTGTAAGTTGAGCATTATAGATGTGATGCAGGATAATAAGATAGAGAAGAGAAAGAGAGGGAGAAATAGGAGAAGAGAACTAAAAGGAAGGAAGAGAGAACAGAGAGTTAGGGAGAGAATCATTAGCTTTATTCGATGATCAATTAAGTGTATCTAATAGGGTTCTAGTGAACCCAATTGGTATTAGAACAACCCAAAGGCCTATATGTGAGGAACATATCAACATGTGTATTTCAACATGTGTATGTGCCTATACATAAACTATTTTTGTTGGTTTGCTAATCATAATGATTTTTTTTAATCATCCAAGTAAGACCTCTCAAGCATTATTCATAAATTTGATAAACTTATCCTGTGTGTACTTTAATATATATTTATTTTGTTTATTTTTTTTGGAAAAAAAAAAGTACTTCTTTAATATCATATACATATTAAATATTATCAGAGTATTTTATCCGGTTTATATTCTGCAATGCAGACATTTATTTATTGAAACTCTTCAGAAATTCACTGGAGTGCTTTTGCTGATTCCTTAGTTAGCTTGGTATTAGAAATGTTATGTGTTTTAGAGAAATTTTATCTGTTTATGTTGTATGGCTTGGCTGTTATTGACTAACTATCATCCAAGCATCTATTTTTTCAGGTGTTCCTCTTCATATTATTTCATTTTCTTTTCCCTTGAAAAATATTTTATGCATTTTCCACATAATATAAAATATGTAGGTTGTGATGGCTTTGAAATGCCGTGGAGATCACATATTTGGAGGACTTCACACTGGAATCAATACAAAGCACATCTATGTGACAAGCAAGATGGTAATCTTTTACAACTTCTTTCTTTGCTTGTTTTTTTCCATTTTGATAATTATATCCTTTCCATGGGTTTTTTTACATAATAGAATGAACCTTCAGGTTGAGGAATACACAGGGTTGCATGTTCAGCCACACAAGGCTATTGTTGGAGCTAATGCTTTTGCTCATGAAAGTGGTATCCATCAGGTTAGTGTTCTTGGTCTTTTGTTAGTGGATATTCTATTTAATGCTTGAATTTACAAGTTAAAATATGTCAGATCTGGTTTAGAAGTTCCCAAGGATCAAATAGAGTAAACAAGTGATGGCCCAAAAAAGTATCAACCTGAAGTTACTGGTCAACCAAGCGTATGTTGAACCTAGCCTTGAAATTGTCCAAGGTTTAGAGGTCAACCAACTTTGTTGCTTGTAAATTGTGTTGGTCAAATTTTTGACTGTTGCAACATTTTAGTACCTGACTTACATATCACAAACCATCATCAAATTGCTTCTCTATAATCCTGACCCATTTCTTCTTATCTCTAAGCCCTCTCATTTACTGAGAATCAAAATGAAAATTAATACTCATTCAACTTAACCCTATAGCCTAGATAGATCTATGACATTGTAAGCATTAATTTCTTTCTTAGGATTCTCAAGCTGACTATGGTTTCTTGGAGTAAAATCCGTGATGGTTTTACATGGTATTTTATTTTATTTTTTCCATGTAGCTTCTAATATAATTCCTTCTAATCCTTATCAATCAAGTTTTCTCTGTTTTATATTTCTTTGATTTTTTTTCATTGTTTTAGTTATTAAAATTTTCAGTTCATCTATATAGTTTTGAAAAGCTTTATGTCATGAAGGATGGAATGCTTAAGCACAAAGGAACGTATGAAATCATATCACCTGAAGATATTGGACTGGAACGAGCCGATGAAGCTGGCATTGTCCTTGGGAAACTTAGGTATGCTTTACTTAATTTGTAAAATCCAATTTTTGTGTTCGTTACATATTTCTGTTAATTTCTTTTCTTACTAGATTTAGGTGTGATGATTTTACATTTGTCATGCTTCTGGTCTTTGTACAAAAGCATAACCTGACCCCACAACACCCTGGGGCGGCTTCTTTATGTACTGTAGTTTCTTGTAAAAGAATATCCTAGAGCCTTTGAAGGTGAAGAGGGGAATACAAGTTCTGACACTCATCCCATTAACTGGTATTTTTACTGTCGCAGCTAATCTGGGAATGATGAAGGATTGCATAGTGAAGTTCAAAGTTTCTAATAGCATGAATATATATATATATATATATATATAGATATATTTATGCGGTGTAGATTTTGCTCTCTTGGCTTCTTTATTTATTTATTTTTATTTTTTTTGTGAAAATTTTGTTGATTTAATAGTTTCAAACTTCTGATGGATCTAAAGTATAATAGAAGTTTTCCTGCTAAAAATGTATTTAGATAGTTCATGGGATAGTGGAGCTAAAGAGGGAGAAGGGTGATTAACCCACTAAAATGGCTCATTAGTCAATAATGAGCATCAGCTCTTCTTCCATAAGAGAATATTCATGCCATTTCTGACATGCAGTTGTTTAACTTAAATATTATGGTTTATTACAATGCTTGCTTGTCATTTCAATTCATATATTTTCGTTGTGTAATTGTACTTTATAAGTTTACTTTTCTTCAAATAATGAATTTTCTTGTGTATTTGGAACAGTGGACGACATGCTTTAAGGCGCCGGTTAGAGGAGGTATACAATGATTCTGATGTTTGTCCTTGGCAGTTCAAATTATATTCCACTTGCAGTTATGATTTGACTCTCCACTCGTTTTTTGCAGCTTGGTTATGATCTTCAAGATGAGCAACTCCAAAGTATATTTTGGCAATTCAAAGCAGTAGCTGAGCAGAAAAAGGTGAAGCTGTTTTATTTATATTCCTTGCATGTATTCTCCATGTTCTTTATTCTGTTGTTTGTTGACCATAATTGTCAAAATGTGTATTGTAATGCGTATTGCAACGTGTATCGTTTTGTGAAAAAAAGTGTATGGTGTTCCTGAAAAATCCCTTTCCCATTCCTTGTATGATATACATCTTAAACATAGGTAAAAAGATCCATACGGTAAACTTTGAAAATCATTATTCAGTCATAGAAAAGTTCTAGAAACTTTCTAAACAATTAAACTTTCCTTTTTTAATCATAAATTTCGTTTTCAATGGCATCGTAATCTGCAATCTTAGATGTCAATGAATCTACAATTCTTATTCTTTATAAAAACAACACATATTGACACTAAACTTTGACAATTTTACACAAGCTGATATTGTTTTGTTAAATTCTCACATCTCATACGTATCGGTGTATCGATCGTTACGAAACATTTCATAATTTCTGATAAACTTAGGGTTTAGGATACATATCGTTCTCTGTCCATAACAATACGTATCGTGTATCGTATGAGAATTACAACTATGGTTGCAACAACTTGTATCCTTTATGATGCATGTGTATTGTTCTCTCTTTCTTTTTTATTTTTTCTATATATTTCACAGTATTTGAAGTCATCAATATTGCTGTTTGACATTTGGTTTTCAAACTAACATCTATTGAGAAACTATAATTTATTCTTTAATGAGTAATTCTATAAGCGTAAAATTATTGATCAAATCTTGGACTCTCACTGCTATGTAAATTGTTATTCTCTGGTTCCCTAGTGGCGTCCATTTGATTATCCAGAAAAAAAGGTGGACTCCATTTGTTTTTGAATAAATAGGGCATGGATACATTATTTGGTATTCAAAATTTGGTAAACGTGCAAGAATTATGACTTGTTGTTGAATAGTGGAAATGGAAATGAACTTGCAAACATTTCAACAAATTTGCATACTTTGTTGTCCTTTTTTTGGACCTTTATGGTGTTTATTTTTTACACTCTCTTTAATCCCAGAGAGTAACCGACGCTGATTTGAGAGCATTGGTCTCAGATGAAGTTTTTCAGCCTGAAGTGGTTTGGAAACTTCTTGATTTACAGGTGAATTGCGATATTCTTTTTGCTATTTTCTAATTACTCAATTAAGATATCAAGGGAATTACCAGCTGTTGGCATGAACGAACAGGTTACTTGTGGAACTCTTGGTCTTTCAACTGCAACTGTTAAACTCATGGATGCTGATGGGGGAGAGCATGTTGCTTGTTCTGTTGGAACAGGTCCAGTGGATTCAGCTTACAAAGCTGTTGATCTCATTGTGAAGGTTTGAAATAGAAAAATTAGTAGTTTTTCCCATTTGCTATTGATACAAGTGAGAATTCAAAGATTGTACCAGATACCATTGGGCCAGCATGGGGCATTTCAATTAAATTAGTAGAAATATGACACCTTTTGATATATTGTTGTCAAAACTTTTGGAAGTTTGTCTTCTGACAAGGGTATGATACTGAGAGGATGGATGATAGATTATAGACGACACTTCTATGTTCTTCCTGTTGGGCCATGAAAATTTTTCAATATTAAACAGTAATCCAGATATTATACAGGTCGAAAAGTAATTTTTTTCCTTATGTTCATTCTATCACGGTGTTATTGCAAGCATAGTAAAGAAACCAATTTGTCCATTTTTTGTGCAGGAACCAGTAACACTCCTCGAGTACTCTATGAATGCAGTCACAGAAGGTATCGATGCAATTGCCACTACTCGAGTCCTCATCAGAGCAGAAAAAAGCCACACATCCACTAATGCTTTAACTGGAGAAACAGTTCAACGGACGACGTTTAGGTGTGTACAAAGTTATATTTTCTAAGTCAGCATATTTTGTTCTACTTGTAGGTCCAAGCATGGAAGTAAAAAAAAATTATTTTTGTGTTCTGTTGCATCAGCGGCAATGGGTCGGGAATGGATATCGTTGTCTCAAGTGTTAAGGCCTACATTGGTGCATTAAACAAAATGTCTGGTTTCAAGGAAAGGTCTCCAGCCCTAGGTAAGATCTCTGAAGAAAGAACTCCAGTTTCTGCATGAAGAGTTGCAGAAAATGCCATCAATGGAATTGAATGTCATTATTTAGTGTAAGATTTCCTTGTGAATTCGTATTTGTTATGCAAAGTGTGGAAATTTTGATGGAAATGCTATTGTTCAGGTTGTGATAGGATGTTGTTGTAAGTGAACTTATAAAACTAAATACAAGGTTTTTGACTTGATCACAAAAGTCAATTTCTAATTGTCATTTTCTTGTGTTCTGGTCAGATTTGATCATTCTAAAAACAGCTGCCACCTCAGAGTTGCTTGGGATAAACTAAGCAACTGGGCTTAGGATATCAAATTTGTTATATGAAATAGCTTATAGTTACATATATGGTCGAATTTATGTATGTGGAAAATGGGGGGGTTGGCTGTACCGTTAGTTATTTTTATTTATTAGTCTTTCTAATTTTTTTATTTTTACTTTATAAGTAGAAATTGAATGTGCATGTAAATCCATGAAAAGACAAAATGATGTTCATGCATGTCAGAGACCCTATGCATTAGTTTGTGATGAAGGAATTGGAGTTGTTTTAAAAGCATATTGTCATTTATTATTGATGATCATTACCAGCTGATCTCTTATTACTAATATAACAATTATTATTTGTTTTATTTATGGTTGTTTGCTGACGTATTCATTTTGTGTTTTTAGTTTTTGGATTTTATTTATTAGTAGGAAAAAAGTTTGTTTAGTAATCATTTTTGTTTTTGAAAAGTGAGACAAAGTAAGGAAGACAAACAAATTTACTTTTTATTCCAAATCTTAAATATTTTTGTGAAAATAAAAATAAAAAGGAGTACCAAATGCCTTTTCTGCAAATTGCCAAATAACAAAAAATTGACATGAAAAATACAAAATGCGTTTTGAAATGAAAATTTCAAGAGTATAAAAATGTTACATTTGTAAATGTCAAATGGTTCAAGAAGATTTTGCACAATTTGTCCTATATTTAATTGAGCAGAAATGATTGTTTTAGCTGCTTATAAGTATACATCATTTAATGTATCTATTTAATAGTATTGTCAAAAAATCAAATATTAAATATCTTGGTTTATGGAATATTTTTTAAAATATTATTATTTAAATTTTTTTTTAGTGAAATAAGTATCATATATACTTGACTGTTTATTGACCTTTTTTATTGATTAAAACCTACTATGAAATTTAAAGCCAAATAAATAACAAATATTATTTAAAAAAAATTATAAGAGCCAAGTCAAACAGCAAGTTATTTGTTGGCAACATAGTCAACAGCAATTTAGAAATAATGAATAAATCCAGATTTTGAATTGACAGTTTTCAAAGCTAAATCAAATTTGTGGTCATTTGGAATGTTTGCTAAACTTTGAAAAGTTCCTTGACTAGAAAAAAGAAAAAGAAGTTTGATTTATTTTTAAAATATTTAAAGTGGTTTTTGTTGGTTATAGTCAAAGCATTGTGGACCCACCACCAAAATATAGTTGAATCTAGGGTTTATATAATTTATACGTTAGTTTTCTTATTTTGCCCTTGACTTATAAAATTTCTCACATTGTTTCAAAATTATTGTTTTTATATTACACTAGTCTAATTAAACGTTTATTTTTACAGATAACTTTGATGAGATTCATTGAACATAATTGATATAACTTTAATGGAAAAAAAATTATGATGTTTTATTTTACTTTTATACATACTGTATGATTAATTTGCCAAACTTATTAGAAAACTTACATAATTGGACAAAACTAATACAAAAACAACAATTTAGGAGCAAATTTTATAGTTTTGAGGACAATATGAAGAACATATATATTATAATTTGGAAGTAAAATGATCTTGACCCTTAAATTTAATATAGTAATTTAATATAATAAATGTATAACCCTTTATTATTATTATTATTATTATTATTGGGTAAAGTAATATACATAACTCTTGGCTTTGAGATAGTCTTTTTTTTTTTTTTTGAAGCAAGGCTTTAAGAAAACCTGAAAGGCTTTTATCTTTTTTTGAAAAAAAAGAAAAAAAAAAAAGGCTTTATCTTTGTATTTCCAAAATAATATTAGGTTCTTCCTTTAATGTTTGGATTTCCCAAAGATTAGTAGGGTCTTCTTCTTGATTCTTTAATTTTCTAAAATCAACTAAATAAAAGGAAATTCTTCCCAACCATATAGGTAATCGTATCATGGTCCCTTCTTCTTTAGTTTTCCAAAACCAACTAAATAAAAAAAAATTTCTTCCAAACCAATTATGAGATTTTCAAATTAAAATTTTGACAAAACTAAATTTAATTCAACCAACAGCAATGCTAAACACCACGAAATCCTCTTTTCCTTTCCATAAGACACCAAAAGAAAACCCTAGCAAATTGAAAAAATGAGCATAGAAGCACTAGCTAATACCTCCAAGAAATTAATCCAAACAACTTAGGGATATCCAAAAACATTAAAAAAAAATTAAAAAAAAATTGAAAATTCAGACAATTGAACCAAGTAAACTAGTGTTTTTTTTTTGTTTGCCCACCATATTTATTTTTGTTTGCCAGGCTTAACAAACGAAATTTCCTTTTCTATAATCCTCTTTTCCTTTGCTTTGTTTATCAAGGGAATGCAGCTAAGGGAGCAATCGGAATAGAGAGGAATTGGAGTAGCTAACTCACAGGTCTAAATTATACATATATAAAAGTGGTATCACATTATCTTTTACTATTTTTATTACTTACATATTACATAAATTTAAACATATTTAATCACATACAATAACAAAAAAAAAATATAATATATAAAATTTATAAAATATTTATTTTTAATATCTATTTATAAATTGTCTATTATACCATTTTAATTATTATATATAATTTTTTGTTATTTTTCACCTATCAGCCAGATGCCAATAAATTAGCGGTAGAGAAGTACAAGAAACATTTCCCCAGCGTGTAACATCAATCAATTTAACCAAATTTAATATGGTGCAAGGTAACATCAAACACTAGTCAACTTATTTTGTTGTTCCTCCGATGCTATGCTATTCTATCTGCTATAATTATTATGAAGTAACATTATATACAATTAATATAGTTCATAAATAAAATAATATATTAATATTATTTTATTAAAAATTTTATTACACAACATTATTTGATTATAAATTTTAATAATATTACTTTAATTTATAAATAATATTACTTAATTTATATATAATAACTGCAGTATAATTATTTTTACAGTCTAGTAAATCTCAATGGAATGTGGCACTTTTTGCTTTTGAATTAGTGTAAGCCTGCGAGGAGCATAATCATTGTGGTCTTGATGGAGATTGACAGAGAGCAATCCACTTAAGTGGGCCCTCCAATGACTTATATACAACCGATTTCCTATGTGGCAGTGGGACCCACAAAGTCTTCTGGTCCCAAAAATATTATTAGGATCTCTGTTTGTTGAATAAACGTGGGAGCATCTTCAATAAAAAAATGTGAATTGTTATATATGTGATATAGAAATAAATATTATTTAAATTTATATAGTATAAATATATATTTAATTTAAAAATTATTTTTCAATAGTAATGTGCATAAATACTATATATATTATTAATTAATTAGATATTTTATTAAATATTTTTAATTTTTGAATAAATTAAAATTTTAAAATAAATTTTACATTTGAAGAAGTTTATAATGTCTTACAGAGCTTCTAGAAGTAGACATTCTTTTTGACAATGTCTAGGCCACGTCAGCTCAACATTCATTTTAGACATTACCATTGGAGTGCATTTTTTAAAAACAATGTTTATATTTGCTTATGTGGTATGTTAATTTTAACAATTCACACTCCATTGGAAATGCTCTGATTAGGATCTCAGCTCAAAATGCTTTCGTGGCATCCGACGGACCGGAGAGAAGGTCTTTTGCTTTCTTTGNTTGAAAAAATTATGCTATTCCTAATGAATTTACACAATATAAGACATCATGTACTATTTATAATGTATACCTGGAAACCACCATTGCATATGCATGTCGGAAGTTTGTGGGCGGCCATTATTCATCCTTTCGAAAGGGACATCATTCGGTGGACTAAGGTCAATTGCAACACTATCTTGGCTTGTGGGGTTATTGAAGTCATTAACGTGCATGAAATCTAATGTGTTTGAAGATTCGACACCAATCTCACTCTCCATTTCAGCTGAAGCTTCATTGTAATGGTAGGAAAACCTTTTTGCACAGGTTCGCTTGGTGTGCCTCGGTTTCTTGCATGAACCACATCTTCTTTCTTTTGCTTCTTTCGTTCCCCCCGCAACGCCTCCTTTTGTTTTGGCAACGACCTGATCCTGTATAATATGTCTTTTACCTCGCCTATCCCCCATACTCAACTCTGTTTGGTCATGCACCGTTACCAACTCTCGAAGACGAGTAGCCAGACGCGTTATGTCTTCTGTCGCCTCCCTATATCCCTGTTCTGTCTTTGACCCGTAAAGGCAAACTTTGCTACAATTTGCTACCAAGGCTCCGTACCGAATGGACGATGCCATTGCATTCGACGTGTCTTGCTTTTGATTGGGGCAATTGTTACCGCTACTTGCATCTTTTTTCCACCTTTTTAGAATTAGGGAATCAGGAATGGCTCGGAGATTCTCTTGTTTAATAACGAAGAATGCGTGACTGCAAGGAATACCCGTCCCGTCGAACAGGTTGCATGAGCATTTTATATTACCGTGGTTGTAATCGTACGATACCAACCAGCTCACTTCAGGATGCATGAACCTCGTGACGGTGTATATACGCTTGTCTCTGTAGTCCAGGCAGTCGATCGTGTTAAGCCCCCCCTGTTCCAGCATCTGCGCCCTAACCATCTTAAAAAGTTTCCGCGTGTACACTTCGGCTGCGTGCTTTTCAATAACCTGTATATGCGTAGTTAGGACTGGGGAACTGTATTTCGACTGAACATCATCCGTGACCTCTTGGTTCCTCAGCCTTGAAACGGCCCTATCAATAGCAATTATGAACTGATATAACTTATGTCGACCCTTACTGTATTTGTTAATAAAAGCATTCATACTCTCACATCTTTGTGTGCTACGCATGCCAGCAAAAAAATGCCCCTTCATGAATGCTTCCGCCCACATTTCTTTTGTTTCATGCATTGTTCTTAGCCACCCATTACTGCGGACGTCAAAATCGTCGACCATGCGCTCCCAACGGCTTTCAAATTCCGACGTTGTGTACTCGCCAAGCATAAGACTTGTGAATGCCCTCACCAACTCCACATCGTGCAAATTTGCCATAGCATTTCTCTCTAAATGCCAAGTGCACAACCGATGGTTGGAGCTGGGGAAAACAACTGAAATTGCCTTCCGCATTGCTTTATCTCCATCGGTGACAACTGTTACAGGATGCTTATTGTTCATTGCGTCCAAAAATGTTTGCAGCAACCAAGTGTACGTTTCAACTGTTTCGTCTCCAATCAAAGCCATACCAAATATCACGGTCCGAAAGTGATTGTTGACACCTACTAATATGACCAAAGGCTTCCCATATGCATTTGTTTTGTAAGTTGCATCGAATGCAACTACATCACCGAAAGTACTGTAATCGAAACGTCCGAGTGAGTCGGTCCAGAAAATATTGCATAGATGCATGTCCGTATCTACTGTGTACCGGAAGTAATATTCGGGGTCCATCTCCCCCTTCGTTACAAAATGTGCAATCAGAGTCTCTGAATCAGTAACGTTAATTTTTTCATTGCGTTCTCTCGTGAAATGATTATGCAAATCAGTCCGCTTGAAGCCAACGTGTTCAAATCCACCCGACTGCTCTACCATGTACTCCATTATTTTACTCGTGCCTATTCCAACACTGTGCATCGCTTGTGCTTGTGTCATAGAAGCTCCATCAATTGACCGATTAGAAGGAAGACAATGTGTCTCATGCATCGAGAGAAGAGGATGGGAATGTCCAGGGACAAATATAGAAACTTTCCATTTCCCGGTCACGCTATTCCTAACGACGCCGAATGAAGCTTTGCATCCTACTCGGGTTATTGCCTTCGCTTCACGCGTTTGGTTGTCCCTATCCGACCAAATTGGACTTCGATACCCCTGTTTAGCACAAACCCATACACGTTTGCGGATCTCACCATTCGTATATTTCTTCATGTGGAAACGACGTGTACCAAAACCTAGTACATTCGCGTATGAAGCATAGAAGTCGGATGCTTCATCAAGAGTATTAAATTCTTGGCCAATCATATCGTCGGTAGTCAATGAAACGTAAAGTTTCCCATTTGCATACATTTTATTCGGTCCTCTTGTGTCTGAGTGAGTCGGAAATGAACTGCCCTGTGAGTCAGCCATATAACCTGCAATATTTAAGTACACATTCATTTCCAACGGTTTGCACATATATAATTGTTTTGTATGTTAATGGAAAGCTTGCTCAACCAAAAATTAAAATATACTTTATTATTGGGGAAAAAAACTGTACGAAATTCGGTGCACTCGGTGGGAAAAAAATTAACAAATTCAGTGATGGAGAAACGAAAATAAAGTGTACAAATTTAATTGGAGCCAAAACAAATATTGGTGCAAACTTTGAAAACTTTGCCGAAAATATTAAGTTTGAGTTTGAAAATTTCAATTGGTGGAAAAATTTTCAAAAGAAAGCTGTACAACATTGCCATTTCCGAAAGTGGCTTCTCAAATTGGTCAAATTCA